>JASDQU011027527.1:8885-20467 GCA_032191745.1 Picea mariana | reverse complement strand
TCCCAGGAGGGTCGTTGCCACAAGGAAAGGAGGGGCCTACTCACAGGGGAGAGGCTACAGGTCACAGGGACAAATCACAATAGGGTAAATCAAAAGTATAGGTTGCTGGCTGGTAGAGGATTCGTATCCACCCCCCCATTCTAGAGAGGGACTGGTCCCAGGTTGGATAGAGAGGCTTAAGTGGATGTCTTTCCCCAAGCTTACCACCTGTTGGAGCCGCCTTTGTTTTTCTATCCCATCACAAATCCCATTCTTAATGCTCGAAATCTAAAGATGGCTTTCATATTTTCCCTCTGGAGATATCGAGATCTCTGAAGCTATATCAAGAAAGTAGCGAGGGATTATTGTACTCTCGAAACGAGTCCTACTTTCCGTTAGAACTTTTTCTCTTTTGTTCCACCTCGGGATCTCGTAAGTCGAATACTATAAGCCATGTAAATCACACACCCGAGTTACGAAACAACGAAATCATTTTAAATATTTTACTTAGGACAGTAACTAGGGTAAAGTTTTCCTTAACCCGTGTTTAAACGACGTCCGGGTTTCACACCTCGGCACTTTCCAAATACAAAAATTTAATGTCACAGCCCCGATAGCCGAGAACACGAGGTCCTTATTTTGGTAAGCCATGTCAAGGTTAAAGATAAAAGATAAACCATGGTAAAAGTTTATATCGACATCTCGCCACTCGGCGTTTTCCTTTTCGAAAGTTACACCGTCTAAGTCCCGACTCATGAAATCATGACAAGGACATAAGCGAAAGTGATAAATTACTGGATCCGAGTTTATCTTATATTTTTATTTATCGCGATCTCGCGGTTTCGCATCTCGGCATGCAAACCTCCTGGAAGCTTATTTGCGAAGCTCCGAGTCGCGATGGGGCGAATACAATAATTATGAAATTAATTTAGCCCCTAATCACGATTTCATTTTTATTAATCAAAATCGATCATCGCAGTCTCGGATGATAGAGGTTCAAAGTGTTAAAGAAAATGTCTCGATATAACGAGTACCGAAATATCGATTAACGTTGGTGAAACCAGATTAATTACGCTAAATCAATACATATCCCTAGATTTGATGTCTGCACAATTTACGAGGTAGCCTTGGCTTTTCCATATGCCACTGGCTTTTTAAACCGCCAAAATTAATGGCATTAATGAGGAAATAGGGTAAATTGATGAATATAAGATAGGATTTTTACGAAAAAATTTAATTCTAAATATGATTGGACAGACTCATTTTGAAAGGTACCAAGTTTTCAAATATATGTAAGGGCCGTGTTTCATTATAACAAATGTATTTCATATTTACGTAGAGCGCATTATCTCTGAGCAGTTGAATTCTGTATGTATACGCATTTCTATTGCAGAAGAGCCAAAACGCAATCCCCAGCCATGGCTCCGCGGAAAACATCAAAGGCAAATGTTGAGGTTTCGAGACAAGGCTCAGACAATGTCTCTGATACTTCGCCTCGAAGTATTGATTCGGTCCCGAATTGGTCATTCGTTTCAGATGTTTTACAGGCAGAGTTGGTGGACTATTCAGACGACTCCAGCGACAACGAAAAGGATGATATAACCACCAAATACAAAATAGTTATCCAATCCATAATGCACAGAGTAGCTGCCAGGCCATGGTTGCTTCCATATTATGACATGGTCCGATGGGTGTTGGACCATGTCGACATACCGACCATAACTGTCATGAACGAGCAGAAATTCACCATTGGGACTTTCAGGCCGGAACATTTTCAAACCATGTATAAGCTGCCTGCAACATCTGACTATACATATGGCACAAAATTCTTAGATAAGTTCAAGGAGAAGGAATGTATACAGTACGATAAAACCATGTCCAGTTTGATTAAAGATTGGGTTTCGTGCGCCGCGAAGTTCAGGGCTGATGTCCACGGCGTATATGTAATAGCCTCATTAGAACCGCAGTACAAGTACGTTGCCATGATGACATGCAGGTTATACGGGAGAGAGGACACCTCCCATTTTTATCTTTCATGGGTGCCTCTGATGTTTCAGGTCGTCGAAGGCTTCTTCTTCGATTGGGCAAAATATTGTTCGATAGCTTGACCAATCCGGTCACAGAGTATCGGGAGAAGAAAAAGGACAGGAAAGCGTCTTCATTCTTCATGTCGGCATACATTATGGATGCAATTTGTTCTATGACACCATTTCCATTAATGAGCTGGAGTTGGACTCCAGCCGAAGACGAACCCATACATGTATATCATGCAAAATTATGGGAAAACAAAGCGAGGAATTTTGTGTATGAAATCTTTAACTGGGTGATGGTGCCCTTGCATGTCGCCATTTTTGGTCACCCTCCATCCCGGATTTCGGACAGCATAGTAACGAATCTGAGCAGTATAGCAGACTGGTATGTGGAAGCGGAATTTTCATACCTCCGAGTTTTCGGGGCTTCGGTCCCTCCGCATGCATTGCCATTGTTCATCCCCGACAAGTTGGCTTGCCGGGAGGTCGCTAGGCAAACAGTGGTTGGTGGTGTGAGCAAAGAACTTAAAGGGTACTCAAAGAAGGTATGGCCATTTTTTCTTATACATTTGAATTCTTATTCTTCATTAGATTTCGGGCATGCCAAAGCCGAGGCGACAGCCCTGGAAGACATAAATTTGGTCTCCATTGAATACAAGAAGCATGATCCGCAAAGGGTCGTGAGCAATAATTTGGCAAATTGCAGGCTCAAGAGATTTGAGCATGAGAATTCACCCTCGGATGACATTTTCCGAGGCGCAAGGTCCTATTTCGAGATCTTGGCTCGGATACAAACTTTGGCACTCGAGGAAAGAGCCAATGTTCTGAAATTCCAGGAACATCGACGTAGCTGTCTTCCCACGGTGTTGCGAGGTGAGGGTCCGAGTACATCAGAGGAAAAACAAAAAGATACTGAAGGCTCTAAAGATGCAACTCCCGATCAAGGGAAACACCAGGATGAGGGGGAGCAAACACAGAATCCAGAAACAGAGCTAAAGACTCCAGACCCGCCGAAGAAGGAGAGTCCGGTCGATACTCTGGGAAAATCGACGAAGCAGATCAGAGAACCTATCACATCGGTTACTCCTTTGCAGTTGACTCAGGGAAATCTTGATGCAGGATGGATCTTCAATGAGGATTTAAGGCCTATTACGATAGAAGAAATCCCCTCGAATGAGTTCTTTTTCGATAAGAAAAGAAAAGTAGTGGTAAAAAGAGAATTTTACTAGGAAGGAGAGTCAACTGCCAAGAAATATAAAGTCATAACTGATGGGAAAGACAAGAAAAATGAACAATTCACGACCAAGATAGCAGGGACATTAGGAGCATATGCCTCGGGGAATCAGTTTTCGGTCGGGCTTATAAAAAACCAACTTAAAAGAAAAAAATGCCTCATCAAGATCCTCGAGGCCAGACTAGCCACAATGACATAAACTGCCAAAGATCAGGCAAGCGTAGGGATAGAGCAGGCCAGGTTGGCCGATAAAAACGAGATCGAGTTGCTCAAGTCTAAGCTTGAACAAACACAACTGCTGGTTCGGGATAGTCAAATGCAAGCGAGTCAGCAAAAGGATTTGATCCGACAACTGCAGGCTAGGGTGGAAATCGTCGAAAGAAAAGTAATAGATATTAGGATGTTTCAATCCCAGGCGGTGGAGATTCGGAGCAGAGTCTCAGCGGCCCAACGAAACCTACTGGGCAAGGTATAAGAGATTCGGGACAACTGTTTGTTGATGAATTGGGTTTCAGAGAATTTAGGCGCTAGAGAAAAGGAGGCTGAAGCAGCTTGGGTCGCTTTCCAGGAGGCTGTGATAGCCACAAACAGCCGGGAGCCGGGAAGCACTCACAGGTTCACCATTCCAGAGCAAACCAGGGGAAACATTATGTTGAAAGAATGGGAGCACAACATCGCCGAAGGCAATCTACAAGCCAAAGATGTAATAAATTCCTTGGAAGAGGCCTTTAGTTCTATAAATGGTGATCTTCTAGACATTGATAGCGAGGGTGACGACGAGGCGTTGATGCAAATGGACATGGCAAAGATCTCACTTGATCTAAAGGAAAAGGAGGAAAGAGATTCTGCCGAAATTTCTCAAGTGAGTATGGTAGACATGGTCCAAATAGATAAATGCATGATCAAGTCGAGCGTGCAATTATGCGCTATCAACATCATAGACGGAGAGATGGAAGAGAGGTTGCAGGAGTTAACCCGAGAATGTTATTTTATTGAAGCCAACTGTCAGGCAGAACCGTCGAAGCTGATATCTCAGCTGGTCGAAAGATGTGCCACCTACACCGAGCGCGCGTGAGGACAAATGTCTGGCACCCAGTGAAGAGAGAGAAGAAGAAATTGAGCGATTGCTCTCCACCTTTTCTTAACCGAAATTTTGTAACGATTGACATTCTATCTTGTTGTGAACTGTATAAATATACCAGAGAAAGAAAGGCACCAGGTTGGACCTTTTTGTGTCGATTGTAACAGAGTTTTTTATACTTTGAGAGTTAATACAAATGCAAATCTGAAGATTCTCAATTCCGTTAAGACTGTGTTATGAGTTTGCTTTCTTGTACCTCATTTTTCATTTCATTTCATATTCATAACTGATAAATGTTTCGTTATAATTTAGTACGACCACTACTATAGCGAATGAATTTTGGTTTTCTGTAATTGTTTATTGTTTTTCCTCTATACCAGCTATCAGCGGGTGTAAGACCAGTCCTCACTTTCAGAATTCTACATATATTCTCTGCATACATCGGTTATTTCCTTACATTTTTCCTCTCCTGTTTATACGTGAGGTTCTCCCTCGATAGGAGTCTTACATTATAGACAACTCAATGTTTTTCCCTTCACCTCACACTTTATGAAGATATAACTCAGTTACAGGAGCGAGCCTTTGATTTGCATCCTGTTTTGTTTCCGAACCATAAATTCTCTTTTATACGACCAAATTGAGACAACACCTATTTTCTCTCTGTTTCCTTATTTTACTGTTCTTCTATGACTGTCCCGGTACTAACACAGCCCAGTATTGAACCCAGATTATCAAATCAAAATCACATTGCTTTAAACCTTTTCGATACTATTCTCAAAACAACCACTACACAGGTTGAGCTTGAACGTTCGTGGGCAGCAATTGAAAGGGATATAACCATTCAGGAATAGTTGGAAGCTAGACAACACCAACTCAGAAATCAACAATAGCTTCCCTAACCAGAGGTTGATTGTTTTCCTTTACCTATCCCTTTTTCACTTTCAGATGCCTAGACACTGTACTTTTAAGCCGTAAGTACAGACTCTGGAACAACATATTTTTGGCGCCATTGCCAGGGACCGAAGTTACGAAATCTTTTTCCCTGGGAAAACGACATATATTTCGTTGAAAGTGTTACCCTTTGATAGTGAACAAAGAGTACACACAGTTTTAAGGCTTTTTCAATCTTTCACTTGGTGACTCCACAAAAATAAACTGGCATTCGGTAGAAGGAATACCAGACAAAACCCGGATGGTAAGCAGATTATGCCCATTACCGATCCCGAAATGTTTTTAAAGGCGAGAGGCTCTCTTAAGCCAACCACTGCAGTTTATAAGCCTGAAAACCCACATTTGAAGACTAAATGTTCTTCAGAACCTTCTACTTCACGCAATCCTCTTTTTGATACCAAAGACCTGACGTCAAACTGCTCCGAAGTTAGGAGTGAGAATCATCCGACTTTTCCATCTGTACACAAAGGAAAGGATCCTTTAGAAATTTCGTCGACAGTTGACATACCATCTTTTCTTTGGTTGAATTTCCCAGCCTCGCTTGATCCTGAAGAGTGTGTTACACACTCATTTTCTACACCTGTCGGTTCACCCGATTATATCTCTTTCAAATCCGAGGAACCAAGCCCTTGTGTTCCTTATCATTCATTTGTAGTTTTTCTGCCTCCCCAAGAAACCAAAGAGTCACTTTTAATTTTCCGAAACCCCCTTTAGGATTTCCCACTAGAATCGATGGCAGCCACCGGAGGAGGTGGTGGAGGTGCTCCTGGAGGAGGTGGTGGAGGTCAAGGGCCTGTCCCTCCTCCCAGAGTGTTCTCTAAAGTAGTAGCGAGATATGCTCCCCTGGTTTTACCCATCCCTCTACATGATCTTCCTGAAAATTATATAAAAAATCTTCCTAAGTTCACTGGGGAGGGGGATCTAACCGCAGTTGAGCACATAAATTTCTTTGACCAATTCGCAGACATCCTGGGCCTAGAACACGAAGATGTGTATTCCAGACTTTTTGTCCAAACTTTCGAGGGTCAGGTCCGAACCTGGTTTCAGAGCCAACCTGCAGGGTCTATCTTATCCTACGATGCTTTGGAAGATGCTTTCCTCAGGCAATGGGGCGAACGAAAAGATCACTTATATTATCTAACCGAGTTTGGGTCTCTGAGAAAAAAGAACTCAGAAACAGTTATGGAATTTATTCTAAGATTCAACAAACTGTATAATAAGATCCCAGCCGCAGTTAAACCCTCCGAACCCTCGGCCAAAGTAACCTTTGTGGGAGCCTTCGAACCGGACTTTGCGCTTCTTTTACGAGAGAGAAGGGGAGCCACCCTAAATAGAATGCAGGACGATGTTGTCGAAATAGAGTCTAATATGATGGCTTCAGGTAAATTAAAGGATAAAGTAGAAACAGTAAACCGTGAAAATAGACGCTATAGGGAACCAGCGGGGCCTTCGGGATCCAATAGATACAGTGATGACAGAGTAGATGATATGGCCCGAGTAATTAAAGAACTGTCCAATAAAATCTCTAGGATGGAGTTGGAACAGGTTAAATTTGATTCTTCTGCCAAAAAGGACTTCCGGAGGAACCCAAATCCCCCAAATAAACAAAGACAAATAAAGAACGAAGATCAAAAAATACAAGCTCCACTAAAGAGTGAAAATTTTATAGGAGCAAACGACCTCCAAGATTTCGGAGATTCGGATGATGATGTCGCGAACTTCGGTGATGACTGTTCGCAACCGTATCTAACTAGAGAAGATTATGAGAAATCATTAAGCACTCAACAACCGTCGAATGGGGGTGAAGAAAGTGATCATACTGACCCTGGTGAATCTCAACAGGAAACGGAGATGAATATGGTCGAGTTTCAACCCAAATACAATCTAAGATCTAAGAGTAAACCCATCTCAACGACTCAACCCAAGAAAATCCTCCAAAGAGGTCAAAATTACGAGCCTGCTCCAGAAGAGAACTTATTACCCAAAAAAAATACAAAAGTAGTAAGCACTCAAGAGTCCAAGGTGGGAAAAGTTGAGACCCAAGCACGAGGAACCGAAACAACAAATAAAACTACGCCTTCAGTTGGGACCATGAGTAATAAAGCGGTCCAGACGAATAAATCGGAAAGAAAGGATTCGAAAGTCTCAACCAAAGAGACAGACAAGGTGAGCGGAACTTTCAGAATTGAAAATGAGCTAAATAAAATTAAGATACCAATCCCTTTGGTAGAATTAGCAAAAAATCCCGTTTATCGTAAGCAAATTACCAAAGCGATGGGTGTCTCCGAGCTAGAAAGCCAGTCTGATGTTTTAAACCTGGAAGACGACAAACCTAAAATCACTTTTGGTATGCATTTTGAAGGGGCCAAAGACACCATTTATCCCTTTTATATCACTTTGAATGTATATGATCAATTGCTACATAACTGCATGTTGGACTCTGGAGCCTCCCATAACGTTATGCCTAAGATTATTATGGACAAGTTGGGTCTCCAGATCACTAGACCCTATGGAGATCTTTACTCTTTTGACTCGAGAAGGGTTAAATGTATGGGAATGATAAAAGATTTGGTAGTTACCCTGGCACAAGTCCCAGTTAAGAGTATCTTGATGGACGTGGTTATTGCTGATATTCCCCCTAAGTATGGCTTACTGTTGTCTAGATCATGGGGAGCCAAGTTGGGGGGTTCTCTTCAGTTGGATATGACATATGCCACCATTCTTGTGTTCTGTGGACAGTTTACTCGCTTGTACATAGAAACGAGATTAGCCTATACATTAAGCGACCCTCAAAACCCGAACAATTTCCCTATTTATATTGCAGATCAAGATTCGGGAAATTGTATTTTGTCTTTTGATGACGTTTTAGATGGTTGTCTAGAAGAAAATGATATAGAACAGGACAAGTCAGATTACATGACAGAAGAGCTGTGTAGCACCGGTGTTTGGAAAATGTATTTTGACGGCGCCTCATCTCATGAAGGGGCTGGTCCGGGAGTGATTTTAGTATCTCCCGAAGGAAAGTTCGTGGTTCATTTTTCCTACAAACTGCAGTGGGATATAGATTACACTAATAACGTATGTGAATACGAAGCGTTGGTCTTAGGATTGGAGGATGCCAAGAAGCTAAAGATAAATCACCTAGAGGTATACGGAGATGCCGAGTTAATAGTCAAACAAATAAACCAACAGTACCTAGCCAAGCATCCCAGATTAAGAACATACAAGAATTGTGCCTGGGATCTCATGGAAAACTTTTTCTCGTCCGTAAATGTCCATTTTATTCCGTGCGCAGAGAATTTACATGCTGATGCATTGGCTAAAGCAGCTTTTACCTTCTCCCCTCCCACAACTTTCAAATTGAAGTACCACATTGAAATCAGACACAGATCATCTATACCAAACAATATCAGACATTGGCAGGTCTTTGAGGATGACGAACAGATTAAGAAATTTCTTGTAGCAGTGGGTGAATTTTTCGAAACTCATGCAGACCAAGAAAATCAAAATGACCCGATATGGATCATGCAAGAAGGAGAGGATCCTGAAGTTTTCCAAGAAAAAATTGCGGATCATCGTATGCTAGTCCTTAAAAACAACCAGATTCCGAAAGGATTAATTCCTTTGGAAATACTTTTTAACCAGAATGACATACCTTTAAATTCCACTTTACAGCCCCGACTAGAAGAAGTGGAGGACTGTGATATAGGAACTAAAGAAAACTCCAAGATGGTAAAAATATCAAAATTCCTTCCTCCTGATTTTAAAAGTAAGTATAAAGACCTACTCAGACAGTACAAGGATGTTTTCGCCTGGACTTATGATGAGCTAGGGACATACGACACTTCCATAATTGATCACAAAATACCTCTAAAGCCTGGGGTTAAACCGTTTAGGTAAAATCTTAGACAGATCAATCCCATTTTGTTACCTGTAATCGAAAAAGAAGTTCAGAAACTTTTAGATGCGAAAATAATAGTACCTCTGAGATATTCAGACTGGGTAGCAAATCTGGTCCCGGTCAGGAAAAAGAATGGGGAAATTAGACTGTGCATGGATTTCCGAAACTTAAATAAGTTGTCTCTCAAGGACAACTATCCACTGCCCAAAATGGACCATGTGCTAGAAAAAGTGGTCGGAGCTAACCGAATGTCTATGATTGACGGTTTTTTCTGGATACAATCAAATCGCCATGAATGAACAAGACAAAGAGAAAACTGCTTTCACTACACCATGGGGTACGTTTATGTATGATAAAATGCCTTTCGGTTTAATGAATGCAGGAGCCACGTTCCAGCGTGCTATGGACATCGCTTTCGTTGGAGAAAGAGATAAGTTCGTAGTTATCTATCTTGACGATTTGACGATTTTCTCTAAAACCGACAAAGAACACTTGATACATCTTAAGCAGACATTCGAAAAATGTCGCAGGTTTGGTCTATCTCTAAATCCAAAGAAGTCACATTTCGCCATGCGGGAAGGTAATCTTCTTGGTCATATCGTATCTAGGGATGGAATCAGGATTGATCCTAAGAGAATTGAAGCAATAAATACAATAAGTATTCCAAGAAATGTAAGAGAAATTCAATCTTTCTTAGGAACGATAATTTTTTTACGAAGGTTTATCCCGAATTTCGCTGAGATTGTAATACTGATCACAGGTATGTTGAAGAAATACAGCGAAGTAAAATGGACAACCGAGGCTAGAGCATCATTTGCTCGCATTAAGAAATTTATAAGAGAGGCACCCGTGTTAGCAAGCCCTGACTATCTGAAATATTTTCTTATTTTTTCGTTTGCCTTTGAACACACGATTGCCACGGTACTCCTACAAAAGAATGAAGAAGGTTTTGAACAACCAATCGCTTTCTTCAGCAAGAGCCTTAGAGACGCATAACTGAAGTATGATATAATAGAAAAACAAGCGTACGCCATGGTAAAGGCATTAAAGGCATTCATAACATATGTATTACATTCCAAGATAATCGCGTACGTGCCTACCAGTTCTGTGAAAGATATTCTAGTACAACCAGACATCGATGGAAAAAGAGGATGATGGCTTGCCAAAATCCAAGAATTTGATCTGGAAGTTAAACTGACTAAACTGATAAAAGGACAAGGCCTGGCTAAACTCTTAGCTGAGTCAAATTTCAGAGCCCTAGGTATCAATTGCCTGCAAGAAGGTGATGAAGACATGAACCTGAACGAGCTAGATGAGCAAGCAGGCCCAAACAGGATCGAAGAAAAGTTCATATCGTTAGGGTGGTACAAAGATATAGTGTCATACCTGCTGACTCTAAAATGCCCAAGCGAGCTATCACCATCGAAAGCAGCTTACAAAATTATGAGGGCCGGGTACTATTGGCCAAAGCTATTCTCCAACGTTAACGCTAAAGTCCGAGCTTGCAACCCCTGTCAACTATTTGCAGGTAAACAGAAGCTCCCAGCTCTACCTTTGATTCCAGTCAAAATTGAAGCTCCATTTCAGCAATGGGGTCTAGAATTTATAGGCGAAATTCATCCCCATTCCAGTGCTCAACACAAGTGGATCCTAACCGCAACAGATTATTTTACTAAGTGGGTGGAAGCCATTCCAACCAAAAGGGCAACAGACTCGGTGGTAATCGATTTCTTAGAAGACAATATTTTGTCAAGATTTGGTTGCCCCCGAAAGATAGTTACAGACAATGCCCAAGCCTTTAAATCTATGGCTATGATCAGTTTCTGTCAGAAGTATAACATCGTTCTTGACCATTCCACAACATATTACCCCCAGGGAAACGGATTGGCTGAGTCATCTAACAAGAGTCTGGTAAATATAATCAAGAAAGTACTGGATGAAAATAAAAGGTCTTGGCATGTGCACCTAAAATACGCATTGTGGGTGAATCGCATAAGCACAAAAAGGGCAATCGACATTTCACCTTTTCAAATGGTATATGGGACCGATGCCGTGCTACCTATAAACTTAGCGCTCCCAGTGATGAAGTTATGGAAAGACCAAAATGAAGAACCCAATCATGTCACCAGGAGAATAAATCAACTGATTCAGGTTCAACAACATAGAGTTGACATAAATGAGAAGCTGTAGAAATACCAAGATGATATGAAGGCATTATTCGACCGTAAAGAAAAGGACAGAGATTTCCTCCCAAGTGATTTAGTGTTAAGGTGGGATGCAAGAAAGGAAGATGCAACAAAACATGGTAAATTTGACCACCTCTGGTATGGGCCATTTAGGGTCTCTGCTTTGGAAGGAAAAAATTCTTTCCTACTGGAAAACATAGACGGTGAAGTCCTCAACACC
>JASDQU011027526.1:8743-27583 GCA_032191745.1 Picea mariana | reverse complement strand
ATGATATCTTAGGGTCAAATATCATAGGAAGAGATCTTAGTACCTTTTGAACAATTATAGATTCTTTGATTTCTTCTCCCAATCCCAAGATTGAATTTACTGTTTCATCGACTCCTAAAAAGTAAGTTGCAATGTTCTCATCTTCCTTCATCTTTAGTTGTTCAAACTAACCTCTATAAGTTTGAAGCTTTGCTGCTTTGACTTTTGAATCTCCTTCATAAATATTTCGAAGTTTGCCCCAAATATCTTTAGTGGATTTACGATGTGAAACTTTGGTGAATATTGACTCTCCAAGACCATTGAGAAGTGGATTTGTGTCTTTGGAATTCTGACCGAGTTTCATAGCTTTTCCATTTGTCAGTGGAACTGTTGGTGTTGTGTATCCATCTACAACTGATTGCCAAATTTCAAATCCCTGTGCCTGTATATATGTCTTCATCCTTATGCTCCAAAAGGCATACTTATGCCCATGAAACTGTGGTATTATATTTTTATACATGTTGTTTCTCTCCATGATCTACCTTTCAATGGTTAAACTGAATTCTGAAGGAACCCGCTCTGATACCAATTGTTGGATTACTAAGCGGGGGTTGAATCAGTAATAGATAAATTTAATCCTTTTTAACCATATAATGAAAGTGTTATATCAATGTAGCATTATCATCAAATATTTGCAGAGTAAATAAACAATGAACAAATGAACAATCATACACATACACAGTACACCAGTGTTTTTACGTGAAAACCCAAAGAGGGAGAAAACCACAAAATGTCTTTTCTTATATGTCTTGAAGAATTACATTCATTGGAAGCACCAAATTCCTTTGTTTTCCAACTACAACTGAAAGGAGGCTTCAGCCCCCAAGTTTCTCAGGCTACAACATGAGAGAATCTCCAACTCCCCAATTCTCTAGATACAACCAGAATGAGGCTACAACCCCCTATGTTCTCTGGCTACAACCACCTGTCATTTCCCCGTCCAACCACCCTGACGTATAAGTAGAATGATGGAACCACTGTCACACTATCACTGTGATATATATTGATGTAAGAATGTACCAATAAACCTGCATCGTGTATCAACCTATACCTCAACATGTAATCAACATGTACCATAAACAAGTGCATCAACCATGCACCAACCTGTAATCAAATTGTACCATAAACAAGTGCACCAACTTGTACCTCAACCTGCAGACCTTCTTTAACTTTAACAACAAGAGACTAACATTTTCATCAAACTTTACTTTAGTCTCACATGACTTGTTTTGGATTAGTCAACAACCCTAACTATACTTTAGTATCATAATTATGTACCTGTAATGAATAAAGATCTAAAAATAGTACACAATGTTCTTCAGTCTATTTTATACAATTCCTCCTGGTGTCACTACTTGGAACCTCTCAGAAAAGGAGTTATAGCAAAAATGACATACCTTGTTGAATTTTCGCTTATTCTAGAGAGAGAACTTGTAGAGCGTGCCCCGCATGAAATATTTGTTGTATGGATCTGAAAGTTTTACATAGAATAATACATACTGTAATCTAACCAACACATTTGGTCTTACTTAATTTGGATCTGTTATGAAGAATTTATGATGTTCTTACCCGAAACACCTCTTTTAGACTAGTTTCAGGACTAGCCACAAACCATATTTTCCACGGAGTGTAACTCCAAAAATACAATGACCCACAAGAGGAAATTCGTACCACAACTACTCGGATATGTTTTCTCAATGGCCTCCCAATTTCATGGTCTGAATCATTCTAAAAAAAAAATATTGTGAAAATGGTGAGATGACCTATAAATAACATACCTTAGAAAGCATCATCAGAAGAATTTATCCTCCCTTGAATTTCGGCCTTCTTTACTTCACCTTCCCTCTAAAATCCGGCTTAGATATCCTTTGGTTATCTCAGTCACCTGTAGATATTCAATATTCTCAAGTGTGATTAAAATGAGAGATCCTTGCCTCTTATTTATACTTTCCAAGTAGCTTCCTTAGAAGCATCTTCTAGGCCACTTTTCCACATAGCCACTTTGTCCACATAGTCACCTATGTCCAACTTTGCCCAAATTGCCACTTGTGCATGTATCCAATAGCCACTCGACCACTTAACCCATTTTCCTCATTTTAGGGTTAACCTTCTTAAAACCACTTTCCATAAATTAATTAGAAAGTTCTTCATTTACTTTATTATTTAAATAATCCTCTTTGACTTTGTCACTTCACTTTATTATTTAAATAATTCTCTTTGACTTTGTCACTTCACTTTATTATTTAAATAATTTATTCTTTGCAATCACTTTGACTTCTTTGACATTTTGGGGTTTCAAGCCAATCATATGAGGGTCCTTCAACTTCGCAAGGGCATAACTCTCAAACCGTGAGGAGTTATGTGACGTTCCACATACCACCGGAAATGGCATGACATATACTATCCATATAGAACAATCTTACCTGAAAATATATCAAAACTCATACCATTATACATCAAACAAACTTGGGTCCATTACCCAAACCTTTGTGCTACCCGAATTCGCTATCGGTCTTTCTTCAAGGGTTGACATCAATGAAAACCAACCCAATTAATCAAAAACAACCACAAGTTTATAATATAGGTGAGGGAGTCATTGGGGGAGAGGAAAATCCCCAGGATTAGTTAGATGACCTACCTTGGCACTTTGATTGGTTACTGCATGACATTATTGAGGTGTGATGGAACACAATGTAGGACAAGAAGCTATTGGAGTCTTGCATCGGCCTCGATCTTGATTGGCACCCATTGGTACGATGGGTAGTAGTGGTAGGAGTAGAGATTACTAGACAAATGATGTCTTCAGTTGGTGGAGTTCCTCTAGTAGGTGAGGGTCTCCAGCTAGGGGGCTCCTTGAGCTTGGTCCACCTTAGAGTTGGCAAAATTGTGTTGTATGGGAGAGGCCCACATTTTATGTATTTTCCTATGTATGTGGACAAGGCCCATGCATTTTTTGTACATGAAATGTATAGGGGAAGTGCCCCCATTTTGTATATGATAAGTGAGTGTGTCCATAGTGAGGGTCAATCCTTTGTATTGTACCCCATTTTTTAAAACTCATGATACACACACACACACACATTTATTTTTTATGTCTCTTTATGGTGTAAATTATGTGATTGGATGATTGTGTTTTTTATGATATGTCATGTTCCAGTATTTTCTTTATGATACATGGTATTTATGTGATGATGGAAAAATACATATATATTTTTGGAAGATAGACAAATCATGATAAACAATGATTTGATTAATGTGATACGTACCCATCTGAAATTTCATTTGTAATGTGATCTGCAACTTGGTTCTCAATTTTAGGAATATGTGTGAATGTAATGGATTCAAAATTCCATTATAGAAGTTTAACTTGTAGGTAATTTCTAAACAAGAAAGGGTCAAGAACATGGTATACATTGTTCAACTACATGACAACAAGCTAGTAATCCAAGAATATGATGAAGCGGTGAATTTGAAGGTGGCAACATCAACCAAAAGGTTGATCATGGAAGCATACTTTGCTTGGTTATTCGTAGTTGGACCTAGACACACACTTCTAGAGTGGAGTAATATATGTGTAGATGAATAAATGTCCCAAGCCACCGAATTCAGGTTATGAGTCCATTAAATAGCATCATATTCAAAACTGATGTGATATGTCGATGAATGATTCATCTGGTAAAGCAACACGAGAAAGTGATAAAAAATGTGAAAATTTTTATGAGTGTAAAAATATAAAAAAATATATGAACATTTTTACAAAAGAAAAATATGTACACGGAGATGGTCCAAAGTAGAGTGGATACTTAAGGTTAAAACCTCTTCAAGTATAACCCATTGTTAGGGTCCTTGAGGAGGGTTCCTTCGAGGTGAGAAAGGATGTATGCTCCCTTTGTGATGCATTGTTTGATGATGAAAGGGACATGCCAAAGGGATTCAAACTTTCTATGGCCTAAGGTATCATGGGAGATATCATAGGCTAGGAAAATATCTCTCTCATTGAAGGAATGAAGGTTGACTTAGTTATCAAAGGAATATTTTGAGCACTTTTTGGTGGCCTCATTGTTTTGCAACGAGGATCGACAATCTTCGTCAATAGTTTCTAAGGATACGAGGAATTGTTTGAGAAGAGTGGTATCCATTAAAAGTTTGATTGTTGTGTGAAGAATTTGGATTTCACACTCAATGGGAAATACTTCTTCTACTGCATGGACAAGGTAGAAGGGGGTAAAACTTTTGGTGGTTTTGACTATCGTTAGGTATGCCCACAGTGCGGAGAAAAGCATGCGATGCTAGCTGGTTTTATGTTTGTTCACTTTTCGTTGCAACATGGTTTTGAGGAATTTGTTGATGGCTTGAGCCTGACCATTGGACTGTGGATGGTATGACGAAGTGAACTTGTGAGTGAATCGTATACTTGAGGATAAATTCTCAAACACTTCATTTTAAAATTGTTTTCCATGATCTTAGACTAACTGTTGGGGGATCCCAAAGTGAATGATGACATGATTGAAAAATAATAGGGCCACCATATCCATCATGTTGTCAAAGGTAGGCATGGATTTGTCCCATTTGGTCAAGTAGTCAATGGCCACAATGATGTAACTATGACCATTGCTAGATGGGGGGTTGCATGTCATGAAGTTTATGCCCCATTAGTAGAAGGGGCCAACTATAATGACTGAGTGTAGAGAAGACATTAGGGATCATGCTTTATGTGTGAACATTTATCACTTGGTACAATGCTTGACTATTTGAATGCAGTTATGAAATAAGGTAGGACAAAAGTAACCAACCCATATGACTTTCTAGGCATTGGAAACACCGAAGAGGTTTCCAACACAAGTGCCATTGTGGAAATCGTTAAGGACTCACTATGTCTCATTGAGGGTGAGGAAATGATGTAAAATGGTATCCACTCCCTCGATATATAATGTCCCCTATGATGAGATAATGTGGGGCTTGGTGGTGGATACGTCGGTGATCATCCTGAGAGAGATGTGATGTAATATCCCTAGGCCGAACCCAATTGTAATGTAAATGAAAATGTACTTAAGCTGGTAAGCTATTTGATATCATTTTTGTATGCACCTTTCATGGCATAGTGCATGCATGTACTGCACAGTAAAATGAGGAAGTGTGCACATTCCAAGATACCGCCCGCAACAACTTAAGTGCACACGATTTTGAGGCCAGGGAGCCTTGGTGTATATGTTGTGTTTTATAGGTTGGTGAGCCAGTTTTGCGTTTATTAGGCCAGAGAGCCTAGATGTTAAAGGCAAGTGCACCTACTTTTGTATATGTCTCAGCATTAATATAAAATACATCATTGCACGTAGACCAACCACGATAAAAGAGTATGGGGGACTGTTGGCCCTTGACCAAGTTGTGAAGATCCTTGGTGGTGTTTGACCTACTTTTGGGACTTTGACAGGCTGTCAAAGGCAGAGTGCAAGTTGAAGCAGAGATCGCGAGATCGTGGCCCCTTTCTAGGGATTTTATGGTTTTGTGATTATGTAATGAATATGGGGATGTCGGCCCATGGGTTTACCCATGTTTAGGCCCTTTTTGTAATCCATAACTAGAAAGTTAGTCGATGTAGGAAGTAGTTCGTTCTATGTGGTCAAAGAGAGGCTAGACATTGTGATGAGTGCAACTTCTAAGTTCTTTTTTCATCCTATGTTGAGAACTTGCAAAACTAAGTGCAAGTGATTGTAAGAGACTGTGAAGAGGCTTTGTGTTGTAACTCGGGGAAGGAGGATCTAGTGGAGTGCGCACAGATCTCTTGTCCTCTGCAAAGTAAGATATCATGGCTCTGTGCATGTAGAATATTGATAGAAAGAAATAAAGAAGAAGAGTTGGTGGACGTAGCCCTAGGGTGGGGATGAACCACATAGATCCCGTGTTGTGGTTGCTTAGTGCTTTATGGTTGTTCTCTTGTTTATGTGGTTAAATGCTTAGTGCACTAATATATGCTTAGAAGAATCTAATGTGATAGCATAGTGATGATTAATCTAAATGAATGCTAGATATGATCTATGTTGGTATGTTAAGTTCTTGAGTCTATTGGATCTATGTGAATACTGCACTGGCCTATTATTAGGGTTTAGCTGCGTTGTAAGCTAAGACTGAATATTAATGAACTATAACTGTTAATTTCTCTATTAAGGTGTTACAATCACAGATCTGTGTCCCAGCTAAGGTTGCAGACATCTGAGTCCTGCAACCACCCTTGCCTCTACCTTGGGTGAGACTTCATCTGCTTCGCAGGGGTTGTCGAAAGGGCCGGTAGTTAGGGTTTTGTTGGTACGTTGTTGTAAGAGTTAAACCCTAGGTCTTCCCCTGTTCCAACAAATGGTTCTGTTTTCAGGACTTGAAACTATGATTGTTAGGAACTACAGAAAAGAGAAAGCTCTGTGCATAGATATGTTTCCCTAGTGCGCAACATTCTACTTGACTTGTGAAGCTCTGTGCCAAGAAGAAAAGTCAGATCTGAAGAAAAGAGGTAAGAACTGAAAGCTTTGTTCTCTAATAAAAGTACAGTAAGAATTTTTGGTTAAAAAGGTAAGATCTTAAAGCTTTGTGCTCTGATAAAGGTAAGAACATTGAAAGGTTTTGATTGAAAAGGTAAGATAAGGGAAAATTTTTGTTTCAAAAGTATGGATCTAGGTATGTTTGATAAATTTTGTCCTAGATTGAAAAGTAAGGCACGACTAGATGAAAGAAGGTTAGATATGAGTAGATCTGACAAAAATAGTGAAAGATATGTTATTGCTATGCATAGAAAGAATGCTTGGACTAACAAATGGATGCAGGACCCTAGAAAGATTTTTTTGCAGGTTAGCTACTATGATCCTTGTGCACAGTACAAGAAAGGATGGGGATCATTTCAAAGAAAAATAATACTAACCCTTTGTTACAGTTGCAGAAGATTGGGACATCTTGCTAAGGAATGCCATGATAGAAGACCTAGTTGTCTTTGTTGTAAATCCACAGATCATGAAGTTTTACATTTCCCTAGAATGATTGCTAAGCTTGACAGAATGAATATGAGACAAGAAAACCCTGAGGATGGTCAAGAAATTGAGACCATGGTAGAACCCCGGAAAGAATCAGAGAATGTATTGCTACAAATGAAATAAACCCTAAATGATCACAAAAATATCAACTTATCAGAGATCTTCCAAGAAAAAGAATGCATAGAAGAAAGAATAGGAGACTTCGACATTGACTACATTCTGGATGAAGAAACACAAGTAAATATCATAACAAAAATAACTTGGGAAAATCCTGCTATGATTCCTTCATTGGGAGGAATAAGATTATTTAGAGGGAAGTTGATAACCCTATGTGGAAGACTCACTCAGATATCTGAGTTCTCATGCAACTTCAATAGAGGAAGATTTTGAGGTTGTTAAATTTGTTGAAAACAACGCCCCATTTTCTATATTACTAGGAAACCCTTGGATTGAAAAGGATCAGGCAATAAGAAAAGCAAAAGAAGCAAGAATTAAAATATTTTATGACTAGGAGGATATCACACTTGATTGAAGAACAAGAGAACAGATCAAAGCTACTTAGAACCAGAAACTTGGATGTTGAAGTTGAAAGAACACAAGCAGACTCACGGATGAGTAGAACACCTACCCCAGATAGAGAAGACATATTACTCTCTGACCCCATGAAATGATCTCAACATCGCGAAGTTACTGTGCCAAAAGGAGATAAGAATCAGAATGGAAAGAGGAATACCGAGACAAAGATCACCAGGAAGAAGGCTAGGAATCTTAGTAATAAGAGAGAAAAGATAGAAAGGTTATAGAAGGTTCCATAGGGGACTTCACAGAAGGAAGGTTTGCAAAACTAGAACTTCATCGGGATATCAGAACAGTGCAACATGGCACTTCGCCATGGCGAAGCGATATAGTTGTTGAAAGTGTTATAATCGTTAGCCCGATGACCCAAACAGTTAGAACAATAGGAATGGCCCGAAGACTCACCATCAGACCATTGGGACAGTTCCGCAATGACCAGAACCGCATTAATGAAGGCCTCTCATCCGTTGGAGAGATCCGTTACATCGTGTCTACTTAGTCTATCGACTGTTGCACTGAGAACACTTTTGCGAATTGTATCCAAGCCAACTCATTGCTACCGCATTGTGTTTATTGAGATTGACACCTGTTCCATTGCCTTGCGCACTCATTCATCCACCCAACTTATCCGATCTTGAGTGTGTATGTCGGACACGCTCAGTGCCACAGAGAAAGACGTCGAAGAATTTCTCATCAATCTCATGGATGAAAAAGTAACTTCTGAAGGTATTCAAGCATCATCAACGAGAGGAGTGAAAGCCTCTCCGTTGACTACTCATGGATCCAGACCATCCTGACCAGCAGAAGAGAAGAGAACCAAGCACCGAGATAACTAGGCAAATGCAAAGCTAATCCCGACAATCCTACCCGACTATATATCGCCTCTCGCTAGCGAGGTGAGTCGTAACCATGTCTCGAGAGACTTTGATTATACCTTGGTTATTGCGTACATCCCGAAGGGGATACGTGCAGTTAGAGCACAGCAGGATAAGATCGCGACGTTGAAGTTCAGCGAATTCAACCTAGGAGACTGCAAGAACCATAGTATTCTCACTCCCTACAAATACTTGGCCAAGACGAAGGGGAAGAACTCAAAAATAATCCCCCAACCATAGACTATGAACCTCACATAGTCCACCCTCTTGAATGTAATGAAGATTCCACACTTTGTAAGGCACTAGGAGGTTAACGCGTGTGTTAAGATCCTGCTCTCAAGTTACCATGTCGGCTACCTATGGCTATACCGATGCATCAAAGGCGATCCAATGTTGATCCATAGGATCACCAGATCGAGCATGCAGGGACCCGACCTGCAGGACTTCTACCCAGGGAAGGATACAGATCATGCATTGGTACAGAAGATCCAAGACACATATGGCGATGTAGAAAAGGGAATGCGAGGCTACAAGGTAGCTTCCATCTAGAATGGCACAGTGCACCTGGCCTACCAGCTGATTGCAAGAAATCTCATAAGAAAGAACAGACCTACACAAGTCACATGATTCGTTGTTTACCTTGTCGGGAAATGTGTAGAAGGACTCTAGATGAACTAGGCGAAGTACTTGGTCAACCAACGGGAATTAGACTACCGTGAAGCTCAGGATCAAGGCTATGAGTTACACTTTAGCTGGCTCCTAATCCTCATCGCATTTACCACTTAGGAAATTCTATAAGGTGCAACCTTCCCGTACATTGAGTTGTTCAAGCCGCTCGCTGTGAAGTTCACCATGCTCTGGTACTCGAGCGATATGGGAAAACAGTGGCAGTCGAACGTGGTCTTTCATACATATTATCTCCAACTGAAGAGGGTTATCAAAGATTTCCATTGCATGATGCCAAACACTCTGCATTGGTTCCGACCCCTCATGAAGTTCTACACAGATCGACACTTTATTTATATCACCGCGTGCGCAGATGAGCATAAATAATAACTTCTTTCATTCTACAAGCTCACAGAGGAGGACCTCGAAGAAATAACCAAGTACTAGTTTGCAGAGATCCTCATCCTCGCGGACCCAACAGAAATGTCAGACCCTAAACTAATCGGCAACCCTGAGACCACTCATGAAGCAAAGGATACTCCTAGACCCAGCAAAAGGAAGAAGACCAAAGAGGTCCAAAACTTGAGTAGCGCGTCGGAAGAAACTGCTTCAGTATCACCTGGTCGAGGGGGTGATGACGAAGTAGATCAAAAAGATACCCATGGAAAAGAAGATCAACAGAAGCAGGGCAAAGTAACACCACCTAAGGATCCTATTGATGATGTTGATCCCTTGAATAAAAGGAAGGTTTCCCCCCCGAAACCCACTTCCCGAAAGAAATCTAGAGCCACATTGACTAAGATGCAAACTATGCTCATTGTAGATGACTTCGACTTCATCATCGTAGTTGTAGCAGATGCCTCGCAGAAAATCTTGCAGAAACATGAAGCCAAGCAGGAGGAGATGTATGTTAGGATTGAGGTTGAAATCACAGGGGTACAATAGGCCCTTCAATCTAGTCGTGTAATATCCACTATGCCCCCACCATCAAAAGAACCAGAGATGGGAGATGAGCCTGCCCAAATCCGCAGACTAGCTAATGTGACTGAAGCTCACCTTCATCGAGCACAAGCTGAGAAAGACCAGGCCACAACGGCCCTGAAACAAGCCCAAGAAAAAATGGTAGAGCAATGTCGGGTCACACAAAAGGAGAAGGATGACCTTCAAGCCA
This sequence comes from Picea mariana, assembly GCA_032191745.1. Taxonomy (NCBI): domain Eukaryota; kingdom Viridiplantae; phylum Streptophyta; class Pinopsida; order Pinales; family Pinaceae; genus Picea; species Picea mariana. The sequence goes on along the minus strand of JASDQU011027526.1, from coordinate 17,240 downwards.
AGTTTGAAGAGGATAAAGAACAAATCCAACAGGAGAAAGAGAAGTTGCTCGCAAAGAAGCTTGAAGTCAAAGAAGAAGTCGAGAGAGCACTTCACTTTGTGACGGGCTTAGATCCAAAGGAATAAGACCAAGTGGACCATCAAGTAGCGCAACTTGTAGAAGTGATCCAACAGCTTCAACAAAGAATAGCAGAATTAGAATTATAAACAGTGCCCAACACTCCGTCAGATGTACAAGATCAAAGAGAAGCAATTGCTCGAAGCGCAGTTGAGAGAATCAAGGCCCTTGCCCTGGAATGTAAAAAACTAAGCGATCGTAGTGACCAAAGTTATGAGCGACTCACTAAGGATCTTGAACTGAAGGCACTGGAGTCACAGCTCCAAGTGGAAAAGTAGCAAGCAAAAATGGTACTGGCACAGTTAAGGCCCCTGTCAGTCGTTGATAGGATGAAGCAATCCCAAGAACAATGCACTACTCAATAGTAGGTCCACACCATTCAGAGCAAAGTCATGGAAGTGACTCAAAGGCTTCAACCAACATAAGATGAGGCTTGCCAACTATTCACAGAGATTGAAGGTTGAGGAGAAGGACTGGAGCAAGTCCTCACTATAACTGAACAATGTTTAGAGGGACCTATCAACGAAGCAGTAATCCAAGAGTTCGTTGAACAGGAGGTCATGGTGCAGCAACAGGTCGAAGCATCTCAAGCCAAGATCGAGGATTTCGAAGCAGAGCTAAATAGAACAGAGTGACTCGGGACGAGTCACAGGTGAGTGTTGGGGGGTTGTTGGCCCTTGACCAAGTTGTGAAGATCCCTTGTCATGTTTGACCTATTTTTGGAACTTCGACAGGTTGTCGAAAGTGGAGCGCAAGTCGAAGAAGATATCACGAGATCTCGACCCCTTTTTAGGGATTTTTGGGTTTTGGGCTTATGTAACAGGTATGGGGATGTTGACCCATGGGTTTACCCATGTTTAGGCCCTTTTTGTAATTCATAAATAGAAGGCTAGGCGATGTAGAAAGTAGTTCGAACTATGTGGTCGAAGAGAGGTTAGACATTGTGTTGAGTGCAACTTGTAAGTTCTTTGTGCATTCTATGTTGAGAACTTGCAGAGTTAAGTGCAAGTGATTGTAAGAGACTGTGAAGAGGCTTTGTGCTGTAACTCAAGGAAGGAGGAGCTAGTAGAGTGTGCGCAGATCTCCTATCCTCTGCGAAGTAAAATATCATGACTTTGTGCATGTAGAAGATTGACAGAAATAAATAAAGAAGAAGAGTTGGTGGACGTATCCCCAGGGTGGGGGGGAACCACATATATCCCATGTTGTGGTTTCTTAGTGCTTTATGGTTTTTCTCTTGTTTATGTGGTTAAATGCTTAGTGCACTAATATATGCTTAGAATAATCTAATGTGATAGCTTACTGCTGAATAATCTGAATGAATGCTATATCTGATCTATGTTGGTATGTTGAGTGCTTGAGTCTATTGGATCTGTGTGAATATTGCACTGACCTGTTATTAGGGTTTAGTTTCGCTGTAAGCTAAGACTGAATATTAATGAACAATAACTACTAAGTTCTGTGTTAAGGTGTTACAATCACAAATTTGTGTCCCAACTAAGGTTGCAGACATCTGAGTCCTGCAACCACCCCTGCCTCTACCTCGAGTGAGACTTCATCTGCTTTGTAGGTGTTTCCAAAAGGGCTGGTAGTTACGGTTTTGTTGGTGCATTGTTGTAAGCGTTGAACGCTGGGTTTTACACTGTGCCAACAGGGACTAAAATCCACTAGTTAGGGAAAGGGTGGGAGCTGAAAGTTAAGGAAAAGGGATAAGCTAGAGAGCTTAAGCCAAAAAGGAGTATTATATTAATATTTCTTAAATCATAAAGTATGGGTAATTATTTTATCCTAAGTTCCAAAGTTGGGGGACAAGTGGGACAAAGTAGCTCCCAACATGAAAAGTGTCAAGTTGGGGAAAAGCATACATATTGTTTGGACTTAGTTCATTTCCCATCATTCTTTTCCATTATTCCATCCATCATCCATGAGAATTCACACACTCATTGAGATATCTTACGTATCTTCATGTTATTGTACCTGAACCTGTATCCATAACCATATATGTTTGTGTAGTTGGTTAGCTTGGGAGCTGGACTGAAGAAGTGGGTTGTCAAGACCATGGGATATTGAAGAGGCGGGTTGTCAGGCCTGTGATAAATTTCTCTCTGGGTGAGAGAACTGTTGGGAATTGATTTCCTGAAGGTGCTAAACTATAACTACAAGTCTCTAAGACTTCATGTCTGGCTTGTTATTGAAGCCCGGAAAGGAAGTGGGGCAACCGAAGGACTGTTGAGAAGAGAAGGGGCACACTTCCTGGGTGGGATAGGCATGTGGGGAATGAGGGACTATAGGCTGTTAGTTTGAGTTGGCACCTGTGACGAAGTCTTTCGTGTTGTTTATGAACCATTAACCTGGTTAGGAATCCTTTTACCTAGGTGGATTTTAGTCCCAGCTCGGGGGTGACCCACTGTTAAGAGTGATGAGCAGTGTGGTCTAAGGTTGGGAGGTTCATGGAAGGTCTGCATGCAGTTGGTGATATTCTTACCAATATAAGTGTCAATTGTGTGATAAATTTACATGTTGCATTATTATTTATGTGTTCAGTTTTATGGGTTTATCCTATGTGTGGTTATAACTGTCTATATGTTTATGGGTATTTCTTGTATATGTTTCATGTCTATGCTTACTGTTATTTCAGTATGAATTCGTGTTTTTACATAATGTATTTGTTTGTTTACATTTTATATATGAAGTTCCGCAAAGGTTCTGTGTGTATATGTTTTAATTGCATGCAGTTCAAAAAATTTATGTGGCATAGCTCAATTGGATGTTGGGTATGTTATAGTATGTTCCACAGAGAGAATGAAAGCGTTCTCTCGTGTATCGTGGTCCGACATGGGTGGCCTGGGACGTTACAATATGGTATCATAGCTTTTGTTTTCAACACTCGGCCTGGATGAGCTGAGCAAGTTGGGTTGAGGAAATTTTTTATAGAGGATTGATTTCAAACTGGCCGAATCTCAAGTTATAGAGTGTCCATGGTAAAAAGTAAGAACAATTGGGCGGAATTCGGAAAATCCCCAATTTATGTTGTTAATTCATGGGAAATTGAGAAATACGGCCATGTGGTGAGATATTATTGATTTAATATTTGTTCTAGCAAATTCAGACCTGGAATTGGTCGAATTTGAAGTTACAGTGAAGCCATGACAGTTGGAGTGAGATTAGTAATTAAAATTCTCAATTCATGACTTGAGTTTGCGAAAAAATTGTTCGAGAAATGTCAACCCATAACGATTTGTTGTTGTAGGTGTTGAACTAGTGTTATCGGGGTGAAATTGAACAAATTTCATAGTTGCAGAATGTCTATGGTAAGAATGGAGGAAAAATCCCCAATTTCTACAGCAGAATTCACAAGGAATTGATGCGCATAAAAATGAATGTGCACAGGTGGGTGCACTAAAAATGCATGATGCGTAGTAAAAATCTTGTGATATGTAAAAACTTGGAGCCGTGCAAAAAAATGTTAGTGTGTGGGTGCAAGAACTAAATTTTAGCATCGCACGGAAAAATGTTGGTGTGCGGGTGCGCACACTAAATTTTGGCACCGCATGGAAAAATTTTGGTGCCTGGGTGTGCGCGCTAAAAATTGGCACCGCACGGAAAATTGTTGGTGTGCAGGTGCGCGTGCTAAAAAAAAAATAGCATTGCACGGTGTGAATACACATAATATGGTGTGCGCAGAGTGCACACACATAATAACGGTGCACTTGGTTTCCGCAGTATTTGCACAACGCAGAGGATTTTGGTTGTTGCGCGTGCAATGTGGTAAATGTTGTTGTGCGACAGTTTAGTTAATGGTGCACGCAAAGTATTGGTGCGCGGTGGGGGGCATACTAAACTATGGCATGGTGCAGCACATAGAGTGAAATGCATGTGGAATATCAATGTGCAATACAAAAACTATGTGCAACAAGTAATAGTGCAAGAACCAAAATTTTGCACGGTAAATATCGGCGCGCAACACAAAGGTAGTGCGCGCTAGTTGTTGGCGCGACAAAGAAAGGATGCACAGTGGTTATAGCTGCACGGAGCATGGATTACCTTGTATTCTTGTTGTTCATTCTATATATGGGTGTACAAGTTGAAATGTGTGCGTGCAAAATCATTTTAATGGTGAACAACAATGGAAAACCAACGAATTTCCGTGACATTTTATACTGTTTGAACGTCATCTTTTTGCAACGCGTTTTTTAGGTCCTCAAGAGCGTTTTTAAGTACTCAAAAGCCACAATAACATTGTGTACCAAGGCACACACTCTATATATATCTCAAATAAAAGAGCTCAGAGAGATCTTTCTAATGGTGTAAACCATTTGTCAAATGGAGCATTTATGAGAAAATTACAACACAAACAGTGGAGGGTAAATTTTAAGACCCAATTAACTTCAATGAGCCATAACTTTCTACTCCAGAATCCGATTGAGGTGCAAGAGTAGTCAATGGAAATATATTGAACCATATAATACATTCCTAGAGCTGAATTAAATTTCTAGGCATGTTAAAAAAAATTAATATGGCAAAGAATGTACATGTAGCATTCCAGACCAAAAACACGAACTGACCTAGAACTTCAGCAAGTTGTAACTAGCAGTCGGGAACCCAGAAAAAGGTGAAACTTTGACAGAGTGTCCATAATATGTACATGAAGAAACCCAATTGAGATCCTATGAAAAATCCAACGGAGTAGGTGCAAAAATGCATAATTACAGCGTAGAGTTGAGCCAAATTGAAGAATGAACAGAGAAATTAATGGGCAATTTTCAAATAACCATATTTTTTTGCTCAAGACTCGGAATTGAGCATGGGAGAAGGTGTTGTAAAGGTATTGGATAATGGAATCTTAATATCCACTGAGAAAATTGATCTGGGCATTCAATTTTTCAAGAAATCAGAAGAAAGAATTATGATATATTATTGAACCAGAATGGTTCATATTTTCATGAAATTGTTGAAATAGTTAAACTGACAAAGTTTTGTTGGCTACACATTTTGCAGAGTTAAAAACAAATAGATCAGATCAAGATCATCACAGAGTCCATACTAATGGAACAGGCATAGGGGACTTACAACTAGGAATATGATATTAGAGGAATGGATGTCCATTTGGGCATTGAAGGAACAAACTCCAATGGACATAGAGAAGGAAGGGATGAAAATATGAATATGGTAGAAACCATCAGAAATTTACAGAAGGATTTCCAAAGTCATAAAGTTGATAATGAAAGGCTTATGAAAGCCAAGGAGTAGCAAGAGTACTTCAACATGAAGTTATTTCATATCTTGAACATAATAGAAAAGAAATTGGATAAGGAGAGTGGCTCAAGCAAATTAGGAAGTCATAGACCTCCTGATGAGAAAATAAGAACAAGAAGTGTTAGCAAACATCACCATCACTCCCCGAGGAATTCCAATAAGAATGAGCATAGCATATCAATTCCATCCCTTGTCAAGAAGCATAAGAGGTCTGGGATGGATGAGCTACAAGGAGAAATGAACAAAATCAAACCTCCTACATTTGATGGTGAGCACAAGAAGGATGAAGATGCAAAGACATGGTTGTTGGGGATGAGAAAGTATTTTCAATTGCATAATTATTCTTCTCATGCAGAAGGTAGAATTTCCATATATCAACTCAAGGGAAAGGCATCCATGTGGTGGGATCAGCTTGTGCAGGTGAAACACATTAAAGATAAAAGTGTTACTTGGAGGGAATTCAAGAAGTATTTTGAGAATAAATACTTGACTAAGAGATACTATGACAATGAAATGAAAGAGTTCTTTGAACTCAAGCTTGGGAGTATGACCGTAGATGAATATGAGAGAAGGTTTTTATAACTTCTGATGTATGTCTCTTTCATCAAGGATGAGACAGTTAAGATTCAAAGGTATTTGAGAGGATTTCCATCATTCATCAGTGAAAAAATACAATATGATGATCCCAAGACATTGGAGGAGACCATAAGGTGAGCTAAATGCCTATATGATCAACAAAAATCAAGGCCAAATTTCCAAAAAGCTTGGAAATACAAAAATAAATTCAAGATGGATCAGAGGAAGAAGGGATCTAAGCCACCATTCTTCATAAATAACCCTCAAGGACAACCAACTTCTAGAGAACCCAGAATGATTGAGACAGGGGGTCAAAGTCCAAGGCATCCACCTATTCAATGTTGGGGTTGTAAAGGAGATCATATGTTCAGAGATTGTCCCCATAGAGGTGAAAAGGTTAGGATTGTTCACAATGTACAGAAAGATAAAATAGTGGAGGACATGGGCAGAAATGTACCAAGGATCTATGCATCCATAGACAACAAAAAAGAAGAGTATCATTCACATATGATTGATGTGGAAGGTATGATCAACAACCAAACTATTGCTATTTTAATTGATTCAGGAGCTAGTCATAGTTATATAGATCCTAAGATGGTGGAAAATTTGCATTTTCCAAGAAGCAAGCATGAAAAATCTTGGTTGGTGTAGCTGGCTACCAGAGCCAAAAGAAAATTTAATGAAATGGTTAAGTCGTTTCTTATGGATGTGAATGGACTGAACACCAGAGCATATTTGAACATCTTTCCTTTAGGTTCCTATGACTATCTAATTGGGATGGATTGGTTGGACCAACATCATGCTATAATATACTGTCATAACAAGGCATTTACTTGCTTGGATGAGGAAGGGAGCCTAAGAAAAGTGCAAGGAATTCCCAGGGCAGTAACCATCAGAGAAATTTCATCATTGCAACTGAAGAAATGTTATAGAAAATGGGTGTCAAATATTTGCAGCTCATATGGAAGAGACACCTAAAGATAAGGTGCCAAATTTGGAAGATCATGCAGTCCTGGAAGATTTTGAAGATGTGTTCAAGGAGGTACCAGGGCTACCCCCAAAGAGAGACATTGATTTCTCTATAAATTTAATGGCTGGAGCAAACCCAGTGTCAAAGAATCCTTACAGAATGAGTACACCAGAGTTGAAGGAGTTGCAAATGCAGCTTGAAGAACTTCTGAAGAAGGGGTATATATGCCCAAGTGTGTCACCTTGGGGTGCCCCAGTCTTGTTCGTGAAGAAGAAATATGGGACATTAATATTGTGCATTGATTTCAAACAGTTGAATAAAGTGACTGTGAAGAACAAGTATCCTCTGCCAAGGATTAATGATCTCTTTGATCAATTGAAGGATGCAAAGATATTTTCAAAGATAGATCTCAGGTCAGGATACCATCAGATAAGGATTAAATAGGAATATATCAGTAAGACCACCTTCAGAACAAGGTATGTTCATTATGATTTCACAATGGTTCCATTTGGTTTGTCAAATGCACCAGTTGTTTTCATGTGCTTAATGAATGGTGTTTTCCGAGAATATTTAGACAAGTTTGTCATTGTCTTTTTGGATGACATCCTTGTATATTCCAAGTCAGAAGTAGAGCATGAGCATCATTTGAGGATGGTGTTGCAAGTATTAAGGGAGCATCAGTTGTATGCCAAATTGAGCAAGTTCTCATTTCATCAAAAGCAAATTCATTATTTGGGGCATATTATTTCAAAGGATGGGATAGCAATGGGTCCTGAGAAGATAGAAGTCATTAAAGAATGGTCATCTCCAAAGAATGTGACATAGGTCAGATCATTCATGGGCCTTGCAGGCTACTATAGGAGATTTATTGAAGGATTCTCAAAGATTGCACACCCAATCACTTCCTTACAAAAGAAGGGTGTGAAGTTTCAGTGGACATTGGATTGTGAAAAGAGTTTCCAACACTTGAAACAATTATGAACAAGTGCTCCAATACTAAGGATTGCAGACCCAAATGAAGACTTCATTGTATGCATAGATTCATGTAAAGAAGAACTTGGTGGAGTCCTCAGTCCAAATGGATTTGTTATATGTTATGAATCAAGGAAGTTGAAGGAGAATGAAAGACACTATGCCACTCATGATTTGGAGTTGGCATCCATAGTGCATGCCTTGAGGAAATGGAGACACAAGCTCATGGGGAAAAGGTTTGAGCTAAGGACAAACCATAATGGTCTGAAATATTTATTTGATCAACCAACTCCAAATGTTAGGCAAAGCAGATGGTTAGAATTTCTAAGTGAATATGAATTTGATATAAAGCATATCAAGGGGAAAGAGAACAAAGTGGTTGATGCACTCAACAGAAGAGTGCATGAATTGAATGCTACAACCATTAGCATGTACTAATCAGATATGAAACACATAATTTTAGAGGCTGCAAATTTGGATTTGCAATACAAGGAATTAGTTGCAAAATTACAGCAAGGTAATTTGCAGCAGAAAATTGAAGAATACAAGCTAGATAATAATGAAATTATCATGTACAAGGGAAGAATTTATGTACCAAATTCCTAG
>JASDQU011027525.1:11750-22309 GCA_032191745.1 Picea mariana | reverse complement strand
CAGCATAAGTCACATTATGCATTTCTTTTAGAACTGCCAGCTTCAATTCTCGATCATTAGATACATACACTCTGTTTTTATACAGAAGTAAACTATCAGTTCCCAAGGTGTAACTTTCCTTGGTTTGTGGTTTCTCATGCTGTTGTAGCTTTGCTACAAGTCTTTTGTACTGCAAATCAGCACTTGCAGCCTCCACAATTTTGTCTTTCAACTCAGTTCTGTACATGCTAATGGTTGTAGAATGTAATTCATGCACTTTTCTGCTGAGTGCATCAGCCACTTTATTGTCTTTCCCTTTGATATGCTTGATTTCAAAGTCATATTCGCATAGAAATTCCAGCCATCTAATTTGCCTGGCATTTAAAGTTGGCTGATCAAATAAATACTTCAGACCATTATGGTCTATTCTCAGCTTGAATTTCTTTCCCATGAGGTAATGTCTCCATTTCCTCAAGGCATGGACAACTACTGCCAGCTCTAAATCATGAGTGGCACAATTCTTTTCATGCTCTTTCAGCTTTCGGGATTCATAACAAATTACAGATCCCTCTTGGATGAGAACTCCTCCCAGCCCTTCCTTACACACATCCATGCACACTACGTAATCCTTACTTGGATCAGCAATATTTAGGATTGGAGCACTAGTGAGCAGTTGCTTTCGTTGCTGGAAGCTGCTCTCACATTCATCAGTCCACTAAAACTTCTTCTCTTTCCTTTGCAAGGAAGTGATAGCATGCGCTATCCTTGAGAATCCAGCTATGAACCTCCTATAATAGCCTGCCAGACCCATAAAAAATCTTACTTCCACCACATTTCTTGGTGCTGGCCATTCTCGAATGGCCTGTACCACTTGACGCAGGTGCGAGCTACCTCCTCCAGCACCCGCTCACAGGATCGATCAAATTCCCTCTATTGAGCCTAAATTAGCTCTTTAGATTTCGAAGTGGAACCCCTGTCAAATGCCCAATCCACAGGTCCTGTAAACCTTCACGGCCTTCAGCACCTAGACCGTGTCCTCCCCCTCACTTAATCTCAGGTCATCGGGGTTTCAGTATTCTTGTTGTCGAGAGTCACTGTACTCTCCAACTACCGATTGCCGATGAGCTCTCGGCTCCTATGCGCTAGCCCTCCGGCTAAGCTTCCACCATATGACCACTGCCCCAATGCCCATGGCCTTACCTCCTTGTCGAGATTTCAAACTTCAAAAACCTGATGCGTTATTTGTACGCTAGCCCTCATGGCTAGGCCCTGGTCCATGTGACCACTACCATATGACCTCAGTCATACTCTCCATCGGAGTTTCAGCGTTTTCATTGTCACGATGCAAAAGTCCCCGGGACTCGCGATTCTCTGATCCCCGATGTGCTCCTCCATGTGCTAGCCCTTCCGGCTTAGCTCTAGCCCTTCCCGGCTATACCATGGTCCATGTGACCATGTACCATATGACCGTAATCAAACCGCTCATCGGGGTTTCGGGGTTCGGATTTTCACAACACATGGACTCCTTGTCCCCGCGATTCCCGATTTCTCGAATCCCAATTTCCAATGGATGACTTTTCTATCGGGACTTTCCCGATTGTCTGGATTACTGCCACGCATCCACAACGAATGGATGATCCCAATCTTGTCGGTAAATCGCGGATCGCGGTTCCGAGTGACAAGAGTTCTGTGTACTTGAAAACTACGATATGTCGAACCTCGACTCCTCGGAATCCTCTGACACACGTCCTCAAAACGAACGGTTAAGATCTTTTCGCCGTTTCGAAACCTACAAGTCCCAATGCCTGGTGTCTCGGATCTCCGCAACGGATGATCGCGTGACACGTGCCTCTCCTCAGACGGAGGGTCTAGATTCCATGTCGAGGTTTCCAGTGTGGATTTCCCCGATGCCTTGTCCACAGGAATGTCGATTTCTCGATGGTCGATTCTGCGATGGCTGTCGGGACTTCTCCCTTCATTATCAAGGCTTATCTCCCTCGCGGTCTCTACCGATCTGACGACTGTCGAGACTATGATCTAAGATCTGACAGTTCAGATCTAAGATCTAAGATCTGCGTGCTCCTCCTCCAGAGACTAAACTCTGTGCGACTCCTCCCGATCCAACGGCTGTCGGCCTCCTCCTTATGTAGGCTTCTCTTTAGCTCCTCCTGGACGTAGATTCCTCAACGGTCCAGATCTGTTCTCCTGCCAATCGAATGGTTGTCGCTGCTCCTCCTGATCTTCTTGTGTTTTCTTCCTATCTTTGGAGAATTTCCAAGGTTCCAAAGGCCTCGACCTTTGCTTCATTTCTCCCTGCGAGCCCCTCAACTTCGAGCCTCGTCGCGCATATGAAACGCTGTCCTTCTTGAGATTTGCTTCTCTTTTCGAACCCTCAAAGGATTCTATGACTCCTGTGCCTCTGCAGTGTATTTATGCACCAGAATGCTATCTCTTATGAGCTTTCACAAATACTCAGACCCCTTGGGGAGTTTGGTCCTTCTTCTCCCTCAGATGGAGAATGAAATGGATGCCCTCCTGGATATCCTTCTGCTCGGCCTCTTCTTGAGTACTTCTAGGTATTCAGCCACCTAGTGAAGATCCTTCAATGGACTCTTCCTTCAAACTATAGAACTCAAAGATTTCTTTCCTCTCTTCTGTGCCTGAATGCACAAAGTCTCAATGCCCTCCTGGCAGAGTGGTTTCTTCCTTCCATAGAACGTTTGACAGTTCTGTTCTCCTGTGCACTTATACACTTCGCTAAATGCCCTCCTGGCAGAGCTTCTCAGAATCCTCCTTGATTCTGGTCTTCTCTGAACTCACCATAGATTTCTTCTTCTGTGCACTCCTTGCACTTGTGCTCAGTTCCCACTTGGCAGAGCTTTACAGAATTCATAGTAGAATTCTATCTGCAACTGTGTTTCAGCTACACAGCCTTACCTCCTGAGGTGTTCAACAACCTCAAAGGTATTTCCTCTTCCTGATTTGTTGATTCTTAGTTCCTGTGCCTCAGCACATCCTTTTCTGACTCCTCAGAGTTCATAAGTGCACTCATGCACCAGTATTCAGAGTCTGCAACACTCTGTCATGTTCTCCAGACATGAAACCTCAAAGATCCTCAACCTGAGATCAAACACACTCCCTACAATTGCATGATAACAACACACAAACTCTTGCAGAATGCATCCACATAACATACATTCACAACATATACAATGAACACCCACAGACATGCATATAAGATAGAATAATGCAGGAAAAACTGCTATTGTTTATATTAGAAATGGAAAATGCCTGTATTTTACAAAGGTGTTCTCGATCTCTCCTCGGCTCTTCTCCACCATTCTACTCTAGCTCAGCCAGCAACTCCTTGACACTTTGGAGCAAACCAGGGTCAGAAATTGGCCTTCTAGACCCAATTTCCCTTGCATTTTGGACCGCTCCACTGGCCCATCTAGGCTCAGTGTCGAAACCTGGCTCTGATACCAATTTGTAGTGTACCCGTTCACTACCGAGGTTTCCAAACCCCTCAATTACCATTCTATACATGAATGTTTACATAATTGGTACATGAATTATAAGAACATGCATTTAACACAATTAAACACACTTAATTCTCAGAGTAAAACATATGGGTACTGCTATAAGTAAACAAGTCATAGCATTCAACAACACTTCATTTACACACAGCGGAAAACATGATAATATATACAGCACAATCATGCCAAACCATGTTCAAAACATAATTCAGAATACTTATCTTTTATCAGCTATAGAAATCACCAACCAAGTGCAGGCATTCCACGAACCTCCCAGCCTTAGACCACACTATTCATCAGCTCAACAGTGGTCCACCCCCGAGCTGGGACCGAGCTCCACCCCAAGGAAAGGAATCTAGACTCAAGCTGAGGTTACAGGGAAGATAGCACATACACAACCACCTGGAAGAAAGCCCTCCCAGGAATCTCCCACGCTCATTGCCCATAGACCCTCATTCCCCACAATGCATGTTCCACCCCAAGAGAGTGCACCTTCTCTGTCACCTAGACAGTCCTTCGGCTGCCATTCTCCCTTACCTTGGGTTACAGGAACAGACCGGACCGAAAGTCTCCAGGCTCTATGGCAGCTACAGGGATTCCTTCCAGGAGTTCTCTTCTCCCTCTGCGCACTCTCTCACCTGAAGGAGTCACTCATAGGCCAACAAGCCTCACGCAGTCCAATACTGCACAGTCACAACAACCCACGAGAAACACAGACAAAGGCTTCCCAAAACGGTTGAACAATCACTGGATGATCTCACGACATGATTTTGAAACAGGCTCCACGCAGAGGCTAGCTCAGCTTTTTCCCAACAACAAGGATTCTTCCTCTCAAGTTCAACACATGGTTCTGGTTCAGGAAATGCACTCACGTGATATCTCAGAGACAGACACAGACTCACAGCTCTGGACAGGAGTGTACACAGTTCCTCAGGACAACACTAGCTTAACTGCTTCAGAGATGAATCCTCGGTATTCTGGTAGATGGCATACCAGTTATACCCTCAGAGGTTCGGGTCAGAATGGAGGAATATCCCCACCCACGGTTCAGTTGAGCGCTTATATTTGCATGCACCAGGGTTGACACTTGTCACCCTGGGAACTGCATGCATACCACAACGTGCATCCCCTTTGCACGTTCCCTCCCTTGCCAGGAACTTAAAATAAACATAAATGCACATGTCTCTTTTTAAAATAATATTAGAATATTATTTCTCAGGCTTAAGCCCCCTAGGCTTAGCCCCTAGGCTCATCACTCAGCCCCTTTTCCCACCTTCCAGCCCTTAATCCCTTGCCTACTTTGTGGACGCTCGTTCCCCCATCACTCATTCATCATGGTCGGTCTACGCTGGCGGTGTTTTTATATTTTATAAATTGATCTGCATACATATAAGTACATCAGTAGGCTCCTGGACTTCAACACTTAGGCTCCTTGGCCTAACAAATCACATAAGCCTATAGCCTATACAAAACTTGGCTCAGCGGCCTATAGAACACATTTACAAATCTTTGCATATAACATGCTCTGTAATGGGGCTCGGCCTTGGGGACACTACAAGATAGTAGTTGGGGATGTAGTCGGAATGATGAGATCTTTGCAGCGCATGTTTGAGGCACTGATTAGCCATTTAGAAAGAGATGAGGCTAGGGTGTCGACAACCGTGAATATTCCACTACGTGCTCCGGTTAGTACTAGTGGCATTCACCGTGAACTCGAGAAGGTCAAATTTCCTGAGTTCTTTGGTGCCCCGGACAGCACAGCCGCTAAGGCACGGTTGGAGAACATGGCGATGTGCTTCGCACTTTGTGATTATACCTCCAACATGAAGGTCTGCATGGTGGTATTTCAACTAAAGGGGAGCGCTCTTCTATGGTGGAAGATGCTCCTACCATAGCTGAACATGGCTGTCGAAGACATGTCATGGGAACTGTTCGAGGAATGGTTCAAAGAGAGGTACCTTTCAGAGGAATTCATTGAGCTTTAGCTCAATGAGTTCAATGCCTTAAGACAGGGAGGTCGTACGGTGCTTGAGTACGAGGCCTATTTTATGGAGTTGCTCTGGTATGCTCTGCACCTTAACACTGAGAAACTTAAGGTCAGCAGGTTCATGTTCGGCCTTAACATCAGCCTGTGTGCAAAGTTTATGATTTTGATGCCTCAAACCTTGCATGATGTCATCCAAAAGGCCCTCATAGCAGAGGAGGAGCTTATTGGTGGGGTTCAGACCAGGACTCTAGTGAGACCAGCAGGGAAGGTGTCATCTAGAGCATAGCAACATCAGACACCAGCCATACATATGCCAAGATAGCATGGCTTCCAGAGGGGATCCACTTTCACTACACCTCGATGATCGTTGCCTTAGTAGTGGACACCTTATCGGGGACCCCAACATCAACAGCAGCATCGACTGCAGCAGAAGCAGTTTAGGCCTGTTTAGCAAAATAAACCAGGATTCCAGGCCAGTGGGTTGTCCTTTTCTACTCTGGGTGCCAGGACCACTGGGTCGAAGAAGGGGTGTTAGACATGTGGGGAGCCACACTACCAGTGCGACTGCCCAATGGAGAGAACCAGAGCATCCAGATCAGCCGGACCAACTACGTGGGAGATATGGGCAAGGCCCATCGGATTCATGCAGCAGTGAATAACCATCAAGCAGAGCATCAGTCAACTGTGCTCGAGATGATAGGTATTGTCACTGACCAGACCCTTAGTATTTTGATAGATCCTGGTGCTACTAAGAGTTTCATTTCTGGTGCAGCGCTAAAAAGGATTAAGGTAAAGGCAGTCGAACAGGATGAGTTTAGCTTCATAGAGATGGCCTCGAGAGCCAAACAAAAGGTTGGAGGAAAGGTTATGTGCTATGTCCTTAACCTGGGAGATTTTGTCACCAGGGCCAACTTGTACATCATGATCTTAGGATCTTATGATGTCGTGATTGGTATGGATTGGTTGGAATTGCATGAGGTGATACTCAACTGTAAGATGAAATGGTTGAGTTTGGTCGATGATGAGGGATAGAGACATGTGATTGTAGGATGGAACCAGGGTGTTTCCCTAAGGTTCATCTCTTCCTTACATTTATGGAAGAGTATGCGCAAGGGGTTCAAGCTTTATGCGATCCTTGCGTTAAATGAGAAGGGAGTAGTGGAAGGTCTAGAACACCTTCCGGTGGTGAAGGAGTTTGTGGACATATTTCCAAAGGAGTTACCTGGGATACCGCCAGAGAGGGAATTGGAATTTACCATAGACCTAAAACTAGGGACTAAACTAATAGCAAGAACGCCTTATTGGATGTCGACCCCGAAGTTACAAGAGTTGAAAATGCAACTGAAGAAGTTGTTGGACTTGGGACTGATACGTCCTAGAGTGTCACCATAAGGTGCGCCTGTCATTTTCATATGAAAGAAGGATGGGTCATGGAGGCTTTGCATTGACTACTGGAAACTGAACAAGGCCACGATGAAGAATTAGTATCCGTTGCCAAGAATTGATGATCTATTCAATCAAATGAAGGGCAAGATGGTGTTCTCGAAGATCGAATTGTGATCAGGATACCACCAGTTACGGATTAAGGAAGATGAAATCCCTAAGACCGCCTTTAAGATGAGGTTTGAACATTACGAGTTTACTATTTTACCATTTAGACTGACAAACGCCCCAGGTTTATTTATGAGTTTGATGAATGAGGTGTTCCGCAAGCACTTGGACAAGTTCGTCCAAGTATTCATTGACGATATTTTGATATACTCACGAACGATAGAGGAGCATGATGAGCACTTGCGCTTGGTTCTACGGTTTCTGCGAGAGCACAAATTGTATGGGAAGTTGTCCAAATGCGGAGTATTTATGTAAGATGGATGAGTGATTGCTTACATTTCAAGGAAACTGAGAAGGCATGAGGAGAACAATGCGATGCACAATTTGGAGTTATTAGCCATCATATATGCCTTGAAGGTTTGGAGACACTACCTTGTTGGACAAAAATTTGAACTAAAGACTGACCATTGTGGACTACAACACTTATTTATGCAAATTGACCTAGACGCGCGACAACGACGTTGGTCGGAATTGCTTAGCGAGTACGACTTCGAGATTACTTACATAAAAGGGATAGTGAACTGAGTGACGGATGCATTGAGTCAGAGACCATGCATCTTTTCGGTGCTACCTCTTCAGACGAATCTACATGAAAAGGTTCTAACTTTATAGTGTGATGATGACTGGTACAAAGAGGTCGAGGGATTTATCGGACAAAACATAATGATGGTACCACTATTTGAAGGATTTTCATTTGATAGTGATGGTTTATTGAGGTTTAAAAGTCGGTTTTATGTACCGCCAAATGACGAGTTGAGGATGTTGATCCTGAGCGAGGCTCATAGAGCAGTTTATATGGCTCACGTAGGAGTCACGAAGATGAGGGCAGACCTTAAACCCTTATTATTTTGAAAGGGAATGAAGGCCGACATCGTCAACTATGTGGCCAGATGTATAAAATTTTAGCAGGTAAAGGTTGAACATAGACACCCAGCAGAATTACTACAACCACATGCTATTCTCGAATCGAAATGGGAGGCTATTTAGATAGATTTTATTGTTTGATTGCCACTAATGGAAAGGAGACATGACTCGATTTTCATAGTAGTAGATACTCTGACGAAGAGTGCTCATTTTATTCCTTTGCATACGACGTGTCAGGCACCTGACATAGCTAGAATTTTCATTAGTGAGATTGTGAGGCTGCATGGCATGCCTAAGAGGATTATATCCAATTGAGGATCGGCGTTTACTGGATGATTTTGGATGAGTTTCCAAGAGGCCTTGGGAACCCAACTTAATTTTAGTACTACGTATCACCCAGAGACTAACGGACAGAACGAACAAACGAACCAAACCTTGGAGGACATGTTACGTAGGTAGGTGATGGACCAACAAAAGAGATGGGAAGAATTTTTTCCACTAGTGGAGTTTGCTTACAACAATAGTTACCAGAGCACCATTAAGATGGCTCCTTTCGAGTTTATTTATGGATGACCGTGTCAGATGTCTTTGAGTTGGGATCGGCTTGAGGATAGGGTCCTGGTGGGACCAGAAGTGATCCAAGAAATGGAAGAACAACTGCAAACCATAAGACAAAGGATTAAAGAAGCACAGGATCGACAGAAGAGTTATTTCAATGCACACCAAGTCGACCGTAGTTATGAGTTCGGCGATCATGTCTAGCGATCGTGTCTTCTTGAGGGTTAAACTACATAAGAGTTCTATCAAGTTTGGAATGGGAGATAAAATATCTCCTAGGTTGATGGGACCTTTCGAGATTGTGGAGAGAAAGGGGCCCGTGGCCTATCGACTAGCCTTGCCTGATTCCTTGAGGCATATGCACGATGTTTTTCGTGTATCTGTTTTGAGACATTATATTAGTGATCCTACACATGTTACTGACATGAGTTCCTTGCAGGTATTAGACGAGGGAGCACTCACGACTGAACCGGTCTACATCTTGGATCATCACGTTCGGTAGTTACGCTGCCAAATGGTAGATCAGGTCAAGGTCCAGTGGGACAATTATAGTCCACACTCGACGACCTGGGAGGACGCATATGACATGCGCCAGCAATTTCCATTTTTTTTTAATAGATAGACATATGATACTGTGATACACTTTATTTCAGCATATATACTGTGAAACTTCGGGACGAAGTTTAGACCAAGAGGGGGTGTATGTAACATCCCACTCTGGCGCACTCAGAAAACTTATTCTTTGAGGACACTTGCTCACAAGTGATCCGGATTATTATGCTATTAAAACTTTTGATTTTGATTATGAGGCGTTATGGGATGATGACATGTTGTTTTACCGCTTTGACATAGACATGTGCTATTGACTCGGTTTTACTGAGTGTGCAGGGTTTTGGAACTTCAGGATGAGGAGGCATCAATGGAACCCCTTGGACTCTAGATCGAGTCAGGGAGTGTGCCATTGGGGTTTGATTGTTTTACTGTGATATTAGTGCATCTAATTAGATGATATGAGGTGGATATGTTCTGACATGATTTGTTGATGATGCAGGATGACGATAGATTGCCAACCAGACTCACATATGGAGTAAAGGGGCCACACATGACTACAAGAGAAGTTGAGGGAGAGGTGTGGACAACAGCCCTGCCATAGCCTACTAGCACTCCCTCCATGGCTCGAACTATAGGTTAACGATTAACTAGTTCGAGAGGACCCATGATGTCATGAGGGCAGACTGTAACAGTCACTCACGATGATTCTAAGGGGCAAGCAATAAGGCGGGGCCCTTATTCCTTAGAGGCCCTTAGTCTCCCACAAGTTCACCTAGCGGAGTGTTGACTCCAAGGGTTATTGATGTCTACCAATCAGTCAAGAGGCGAGTGGCACCCTTGGATCACGTAGTGCATCATCAAGGGCATGTCGCGCAAGGGAATAGATGAGGCGAGTGGCACCCTTGGAGCACCTAGTGCGTCCTGAAGGGAACGTCGCATTGATGATGATAGAAGGATGAACCTAGATGGCCCTAAGGAAAATAACAGGTTAATAAATTTTAAAACAATTTCCCTAATTAAATGTCGCCCAGTACAAAATCTAAGTACCAATTCTAAAATTTCACTTGTGGTAAAATTTTGTCTACCTTAAAAAAAAAGTTAATAATTAAAAAAAATAAAATAAAAAACAAAATAAAATAAATAGATAAAATGAAATAAAATAATAAAATTTAAAATAAAAACCACTTAAGTAATATATATGGTCTTCATAAAATTTTGTAACATGAAGGGAAAAAGGGGAACTTAAGGGAAAAAGCGGGAAGTCAACTTAGTAAAGAATCTACATTTAAGAGCTTTCTAAGTTTAAACTGAAGTAGCAATTTCATAATAGGGAAAGCCTTTAAAACCTGTAAGGGAATCTAGGGACACCTAGGAGTGATTCTAGGAGTAACTCTAGGTGGGTGAGGGAAATAAAGAGAATTACTTAATTAAAGAAATTAATTTATGGAGGAATGTAGGGGATGGGGGACACT
>JASDQU011027524.1:47664-65222 GCA_032191745.1 Picea mariana | reverse complement strand
ATAATTATTTCTCACTCTTTTATCATAGAGGCTTGATTTATATGTTTTTCATGTATCAATTAATTTATATATTTATACACTAATGTAAATTAATACTTCAAATTATATATGACATCAATCCATTAATGCACCATTACATTATTAATGTATTAATACTTTAATTTATACATTAAGGCAATGTTAATATATTACTACTTTATTAATATATTACTTTATTAGTGTATTAATAATTTATTAATGTATTAAAATATTTCATTAATGAATTTATTGATGCATTTAATGTACTCATTGAAGTATTTAATATATTATTAATGTATCAATCAATGAATATGTTACATTATACATATTTTTTTTTTTTAAAGGGTGGTACCTGCTATATTAGAATAACAAAAAACTTTGACGAAATATACAGTGTCATGGGTCTAAGTCACCAATAATGTTGTCGATTTCCGGAAACCAACATAATTGGAGAGAAAATAACAGTTATATGATAAAACATGAAGGAAAGTAGCATTTGTCCTGCCCGGAGGAAACCAAGATAGATGTCTATGGTCCAAATGAACATAAAACAGTAACACGATAAGACTAAGAACCATGAAAGCATAAAAACCTAGGCACCTGGTGACCTGTCGCCTTCGCCAGTCTGCCACGTGGACCCCACCGGGATGGAAAAATCCTGCGTGCACAGGGGGCACTTCCGCTGAGATGGAACACCGGAATATGCTTTGAGGAGCAAGTCCAGGCGCTAGCCCATGAGGAGGGACCTATGCTCCAGGTCTGACATGTGGCCTCGGAGCTTGAACACCAGAGCCAGGTGCTCTGCATGGAGGAGAGAGCCATGCAGACCACCACCCATGGCGCTGAGGGGAGCATTCCTCAATTCCACTGCCTCACCAATGCCAGTTGCGAACTCCCTCTGCTCCGCATCATCCTCTGCAGCTTTCCTCACCGAGTGTTTGTTATCCACAATCTTCTCTGCGCCAGCTGCCTGCATGTCGTGGCTGATAGGACTGTTGTCACCTGACCAAGGAATTTCTTCAACAATGCAGCCGGGGAAATCGTCTTCCCTAGCCAAATTGACTCTGGTTCCCTCCCGGTTGGTCATCTCTATGGCACGAGGATCCTCTTCAATTGATAGGTCCTCCATAAACGGGTCCTCCTCGACGAAGCAGGTGGGAAATGCTACCTCAATCTCAGCCTCCTACCTGTCACCCGGCTTAATTTCCATGGCTTCTCTACTACATCCAACTCCCGACTCTACAATAGTGGCAAGAAACGCCAATTTCTCAACCCGAGCCTTCTTTCAAAGAATGGAGGTCGCCAATGCCAGAGCGCATTCCAATTTCTCCTTCCGTCGCCGTTGTGCCTTGTGGGCATTCTAGGCTAAGCCACAGTGAGGCCTGCCTCGCTTTCTAACCATAGTATCTGGGGGATGAATGCAAGTACCAAGTGGTTGCAGTGATAAGATAAAAAGCCAGGACGAGAGCGGTTGCAGGTGCAAAGCGTGAGCAGACCGACTCTGTTTCGGCACACACAAAAACAAACTGCCTGGGAAATCCTTACCAAAATGCAAAGAAAAGGTAGTGAGCTAGGACAAGAGGAGTGCAGGACTGCACCAGAGCATCCAAGTAAAGAGCAGAGAAGAAGCAGGAGAAGTCTCGCTCTGTCTGGGCTCATCAGAAAACACATAACCAGAAACCGAAGTCACCTGTCCTCCCTTATCCCCTTTCATTCTGAGTGTGCAGTAGGCATAAATGGTCACGCTAGGGAGGAGTCCCTCCATCGTATGGATACTGCTATGGCCGTCCACGATCGTAAATGCAGATGTGTGGGTGGCGGCCATCGACATTTAATCTCAGGCTTAGTGCTAAGCCTGGTGTCACCACAATGCTGCATGTCACCCCATCCGGGGCTAGGAAGTCTCTGCTAGCAAGGTCTCTGAATCAACTAGAGAGGTCTGTATCTCCAGATACATGGGCCTGCCAGTAGATGAGTTCTTTCCTTGAATCAATTCCATTATTTGCCAAGTGATCCGCAACCTTATTAGCTTCTCATTTCACATGAGAGGGAATTAGGGTGAGATTGGGGTGGATGAAATCACCGAAGTCCTCCAGAAGTCCAGAGAGTCTCCAACTGGGGGAAATCCACCAGGGAGGCTTACCATGAAGGATTTTCGAGATGAGTTGAATTATTACTTAGGAGTCTCCTTCAATGACCAACCGATGATACTGGTGTTGAACATCGTCTTGGAGGCCTCTTACTAGACTTGTGAGCTCCACCACATTGTTCATGTTTTAACCTAGAAATCCTGCAATCATATGAATAATCTTGCCCGTGTGGTTCCTAAGGATGGCCCCAAAACCAGCTGGTCCAGGGTTCCCCCTGGAGGCCCCATCAAATTTAAGCTTGAGGAAGCCGAATGGGGGTGGGGTCCATTCCGTGGGACTGTTAGCTCGCCCACTTTTGGTCTTCCCCTGTGTTTGCATGCACATTTGAAAGTTCAAGCCTTCAAGAATAATCTTCTCCTCGGGCTTACACTGGAGATGTTCGTGGAGCCAGGATTTGCTAAGAACAGTTTCACGGATGAGCCGTTTAACCCTTTCCCAAGTAATGGTAGAGGGGGACGGTTTGGAGTTGAATATTCTCTTATTTCTTTCTTTTAAGATTGCCCATAGTGTGAAGCCCGGGAGTAGCTACCAGATGCACTGGAGAATTGGGTTGTGGAAGGAGATTGTTTCCCAATTGACTAGGGTGTCCCATATGCTACCACGATTCCACTGGGAGCGTCACATGGCTTGAGCTCCCCAGTCCCAAATATGTTGACTGTAATGGCAGTTGTTGAGGAGGTGTTCCATGGTTTCCTCACTTTGTTGGCAAAGGGAGCATCTAGAGGGGTCTCTAAAGCCTTTATTTAGAAGGTTATCCCAAGTGAGGATGCAGTTTTGAGCTGTGAGCCATAGAAAAAGGGATATCTTGGGCCAGAGAAAAGGTTGCCAGACTTTGCTCCAGATTTTTTTGGGGGCTTGGTTTGGAAGATTCCTTTGAAGGTGGTAATCTTCCTTGACCGAAAAAATGCCTGAGGTGGAGTGGCCCCATCGAAGTATGTTCATTCCTTCTTTAATTAGAATTTTTCTGTATTGCATGCATTCCTGCCACAGTAGAAGGTCGAAATCCTCCGTAATCTGTAAATCTATTATGTTGGTTTTCCATTGTCTTCAGGATAGTCTTCCTTGAGTTGGGAGCCAAAAATCCTTAACACTTTTGAAGTTGTTTTGTTGTAGCTTGATATTGAGAGGGTGGAGGCTTTCCATGTCATCAAGAGGAGGTAGTTGTTGCCATGAGTCCTTTCAGAAGAGTTCACTTTCACCATTTCTTACCTCCCAGAAAGTGTGCTGATGGATTAGGGGGCGATTCCGCCAGGCGATGTTCCAAATGTTGGATCCTTGCATATGTTCATTGAATCTGATTAGTTGGTCAGATTGTGTGTTTGGGGCATACTTTTGCTTCAAGATCTACGCCCAAAGTTCATGGAGATGATGCAACCATCTCCACCACATCTTGGCTCCCATGACCTAGTTCATCTTCCCCGGGTCTCGGATTCCCAGTCCTCCGAACATTTTGGGTTTGCAAATTTTATCCCATCCAACTAAAGCCCATTTCTTGTTATTATGGTGTCCCTTCAATAAGAAATTACGTTGGAGATTTCTAATGGCCTTGATGACTGATATGTGCACAGCCAGTGCAGTAAAGAGATACGTGGGCAAAGCTTGCAAGACTGACTTCAGCAGGACCAGTCTGGCCGCAATATTCAGTGGTCTAAAGGTCCATTTGTTCAGCCTATTAGCGATGGATAAGAGCAGGCTGTCCCATGAAATAGATTTCGTCGACTCTCTGGTTAGGGGGATGCCTAGGTAAATGAAAGGGAGGGAGCTTCTAGCAATGCCTAGAAGTCTTGAGAGATGAGCCTGAACCGAGGCTGGCGTGTTGAAAAAATAAAGTTTTGACTTATCCAAGTTGAGAAGCATGCCTGATGCATCCGAGAATTCAGAGAGGATTGAGTTGAGCTTGGTGTCTTCTATAACCATGGGGCTGTTCATGAGGATGGTATCATCAACAAACTGGTTATGCGAGGGAACTGGGTGAAGGTTATGGAGTGGCAGCCCAGTGAGTGAACTTTAAAGGACTGCTGCTTTGAGATAGTGACCTAAGCCCTCTTCCATGATTACAAAAAGGAAAGGAGAGAGAGGGTCGCCTTGCCTGATACCCCTGGTGGAACGAAAAGGTTGGGAGGGTGTGCCATTAACAAGAATTGAAAAAAAGGGAGAAGAAGTGAGCTTGAGAATCCAATCGACCCAGTGATTAGAGAAGCGAAAGGATTCCAAAACCGACCGCAAGTATTGCTAGCTTAACCTGTCAAAAGATTTTGAGAGATCGAGTTTGATAAGCATACCTGGTGTTTTGATCGTCTTTAAGGAGTGGATTACATCACTGGCTAGTATGACACTATCCATGATTTTTCTACGCTCCACATAGCCAGATTGCTCATTAGAGATGATAAATGGTAGGAGCGGTTTGAGACAATTGGCAATAATTTTTTTAATTTTTTTGTAAATGACGTTACATAGGGAGATTGGTATGAACTGCTTCAGGTGAGTGGCACGTTCCTCCTTGGGGATGAGAGTGATGAAGGTTGTGTTTAAAGCGGAGAGAACTTGACCAGATGTTCTGGATTCTTCTACTGCCAACCAGACATCTTCCTTGATCATGTCCCGCCAATTGTGGACGAAATCCGTAGTGAAGCCATCAAGGCCTGGTGCTTTTCCTGGGGGCATGTCCTTTACTGCTGAATCCACTTTAGACTGAGTAATAGGCCTCATCAATGCACTGTTCTGCTTAGAATTGATCAGCCTAGGTATGTTCCGGGTGACTTTTTGGATGGCCTCCTCCCTATTTGTATTGGTCTCTATGAGGAGATCTTGATAGAAGGAGTTAAGTGCTTCCACTATTTGGTCATGATCTCTTATTGGGATGCCTTGATCATCCTCCAAATAGGAGATGCGATTAATGTATCTACAGTGCGTCATCACCCTGTTGAAGAATTTTTTTTTGCGCTCCCCCTCTTTAAGCCATTGGACCCTGGATTTTTGCCTCCACAGGATCTCTTCTTGTTCTCTACAGGCCTCTACGTTTGCCATTAGTTGTTCCTCTTCCAGTGCCAGGTTCTGCGTTCGACTCCCTGCGATGAAAGTTTGTTGAAGTTCTTCGAGTTGACTCTCAATTTCCCTCTTTCTGAGGAGAATGTTTCCAAAGGTGGATTTGTTCCATCTCTTTAGGTGCAGTTCGAAGTTCTTGAGGCACTGTTGGAACTTGTACATGTGAGTACGATAATCAATTTCTGCCTGGGCCCACCAAGTGTGAGCCAGCTGGTGAAAGTTTGGGTAAGTAAGCCAGAACTTTTCAAAATGGAAGGGCTTGGGCCTAGGGGGGAATCCTGGGTCTAGACAGAAGACTATGGGCCAGTGGTCTGACCCTGTTTTGGCACAATATTTGCTTCCATTTCCTGGTCACTTTCAAGGAGGGCCTCAGTCACTAGAAAGCGATCCAGCCTACAGGCCACATGTTGGTGCCCTATTCTTTTATTGGACCAGGTAAAGATTCCATTCCAGGTTTCCATGTCAACCATATTTAATTTCTCTATTAGGGTTTTGAACTTACCACTATCCTGATCCAGTCGTTTTGTTCCACCGTTTTTTTCCTCCAGTGTTAGGATCATATTGAACTCGCCTCCAATTATCCAATGCGGTGTGTGTATGAGGGTTTGAACATAATGAAGGGTTTGCATGAATCTCTCCTTATCTTGTATAGATTGCGGGCCATAAACATTTGTGATGGGCCCTTCCTTGGAGGAGGCTACAGCTTTGAAGTGAGTTGTTAAGTTGTCTCTTGTGAAGAAGGGATGAAGCAGAGTGACCATTTGCGGGTTCCAAAGGATGGCCAGTGCTCCTATCGCACCCACTAAATCCTGAAAGAGGAATTCCCCATCTCTCTAGCTATTTCAAAAAATATTTTCCGCCTCTCGTCCTACACATTTGGTTTCCTGCAATAATAGGATATCTGGATTCTCTGTTTTAATACATTCTCAGCGGATCCGTTGCTTGGATCTTCCATTAAGACCTCTAATGTTCCAAGATATTGTCTTCATCATGAGGATGATAGAGGGGGGTGGAGGTATCCCTCCGATAACCTCTGTATCTAGACAGAGTTGATCATTAAGTGCCCTACCTCCTTAATAAGTTGTTGGGATGGTTTGCGACCACGCCTCTTATTTTCCTTGGTAGATTTTTTGGGCTCAAGGCTGGGATCTGGAAAGATGCCCAGCCTAGATGTGGAACCTATCATGGAGTTGGTAAACACTTTATTCACTTTCCTGAGCTGTTCTACTAGAATATGTTGTAGATCTTTTTGATTGAGTACTTCCTCCAGTTTTTCTAGGTCTATTTCTGCCAGACCCATTTCATCCATAAGCATATTGGTGTCTTCGTCCCTACCTGATTGTGTTGACTGAATTGTTTCCTTTGGGTGAGTTGTGTGTGGCACTTCAGGGACTTTGCCTTTCTCTTGCGTTGATGCTCTGAGGGGTTTCTGTATTTCTACCTCTTTCAGTGGTTGATTCAAAGCATCAAAGGAATTCTTGGAGGGGACCTTTGGGGCCAAGCTCTGGTTCTGTTTTCTTGATGGATTCTTTCGCCTTCCTATGACACTAGTGAAGCCATCCTTCTGCTTGGCTTTAAAGGGTTTGGGGGCTGAGACATTCAAGGGACAGTCTCTTAACAAGTGGTCGTGCTCGTGGCACTTCCTGCATCGAAAGGGTATATGGTCATAGTCGATTGTTTGGTTCCAGTCCTTGTCCTGGTATTCCAGTGTGATGGAACCCGAGAAGGGTTTCGATATGTCCATGTAGATGCAGATACGGGCATATGATGTGTACTTCCTTATTTTTGTAGCTTCTGAAGCTTTGTCATATTTTCCCACCGTGCTTCCTATGCCCATGAGTATTTCTTCCAGCCAAAATTCATGGGGTAGGGAGTATAGTCAGATCAAGACTGGGGCTCTTGAGAAGTCCTCTTTCTCTGGACTGAATCTATCGGTCCAGAATCTTAGAAATAGGCCCGCTGAGTTGTAGAAGTATGGTCCTTTGTCAAATATTTTGTCCTTGTCTTCGAGATTATACAAGATAATTGTAAAGAAGCCCTTGGAGCTGAGATGGACCTCATAATATCCTTTAGGGTTCCACCAGTCCTTAATCCAATGAGTGAGATCTCTCTCAGTCGGCCAGAGGCCCAGGAATTTGCCTATCAATGCATGGTCCATCATAAACTAGGTGTGTTCCCCCACCCTAGTGGATTTCATATGGTACAGTGGTGGTTTTTCCATTTGTGGAATACACTTACCTGGCAGCCAGTTTTTGGAAGCTTGCGGATGAGATGTACTGGGCTCGAGTTCCATTTCTTTGTTGAAGCTTTGTTCCTGGGTAAAAATATACTCCCTCATATGCATCGGTGGCTCGAAGGCAGGCCTCTTAGCATTGATACCGGTTCTGTCGCTGGCGGCTATGTCGTTGTACGAGGGGGTTTCCCCCCCTCACCTGAGCTCATTTTTAGGTGTGCAGGGACCTCATGAGGTTCTATTCTGCAGAGAAGGGAAGTGGGTAGTAGGGCGCTTGCGTCAGAGCACGCATCAGACGATCACGGGGCACTGGAACATTAGTGCGCTAGGGTTTTTCACCTGGTTCCGATACTTTCTCTCAGTCCAATCATGTTTCAAGATTCTACGTTATACATTAATGTAAATTATTATTTTAATTTATATACTGCATTTATGGATTATTATTTTTATTATATATTAAATTAATATAATAATTAATTAATACATTAACAATGTATTAATGCATTAATGGTTGTCCTCAAGGCATGTTGGTCATCAACTAGAAAGAACTAGATTATAAAAGTGGTTGATATACACTAATCGATGCCATTTTCACATTTCCAAACTAATTGCGTCGATCGACATATATCAACCACTTTTATAAAGTGGTTGTTGCTAGTTACAATAAATAAGTAAAAACTATTTGAAAAACGGATTTGAAGATTAATTAATTGAGGGTTGGTCAAAAGCGATTAACTGGAATATAAGAGTCAAGCAAGTTTGTCCCTTGTCCCCTACACGTTTTGGAATATACATTGACAAGTTAGAAGATTGCTTGGAAAAATAAGGTTGTGTTGGCCCTACTCTAATATTTAGAGTTGGGATAAGAAGAAACTCATCTCTTTCAGACTCTTGTTACACCTTTTATTCTTTATGGATGTGAAGTCTGGGGAGGTAGTATCTCTCGTGAATCTTGGAGAAACATAGAGAAAATACAAAATAATTTTATAACCTATAATCTCAAAGTTAAAAGAAATACGCCATATCCCGTCCTCCTCTTAGAAACAGGCCTCTCCCCCATTGAGAGAATGGCTATGACCAGATATATGATGTATAAGAACAAGTAAAACAAGATGGAAGACAAGAGGCTTCCTAAAATTTCTTCAAAATTGAGTCATAACCACCATCGACTCAAGTGAGGATGGAATAAAGATACCCGGTCTTGGCTAAAGTATTGGGGAATCATGGAAGGCACCATTTTCCAAAATAAAGATACTATTAAAAAAACGTCAAATCAAAATTTAAGGAGAAAAGGTGGTGTGATAAAGAGTTAGAAGAAAGAATAAAATTAAGGTATTATAAGGATGTAATCAACCATAATCTCGAAGATCAAAATTATCTATTTGTTTTTCCAAGTGTAAAGTAAAAAATAAGCATTGCTAAGATAAGAAAAAATTCTCATGAGCTCCATAGTGAAACTAAGAGTTGATCAATTCCTAAAACGCCATGGGATGAAAGAGGGTGTCACTTTTGTGACACTATGAAATTTGAATATGAAAAGAATTTTATCTTAGATTTTCCAACCTATACCCATATTAGATCTCATTTTTAGAATATTTGTCACATTATCAACCTTCTCAACCTCTTAACTCAACAAAATTATGGTGATGTTCGATGGTAGCGTCCTTCCCTCACTGGCACGGTCACCCCGCCAGGACCTTCTCTTTACACAGGCCCAAAGAGTCCAAGCTCTTCCGCTCCCTTCGGAGCTCTTCACCCACAGTATACTTTCCTCGGTGATTCCCCGCTCTCGGAAATCGGGAAATCGGGACTCGCGTGTTCGCGAGTTCAACGCTTGTGATATCGATCCTTCAATGCTTGAGACCCTAACCCCGATGGTCAACGGTCAATGCTCTCACATCAGGCTTTCCCTTGTCGGGATATTGCAATCTGCGATGTCACTGCCTCGAGTTTCCTATCCCCGAGTGCCGAAACGACGATCCCACGCAAATATGCCACCTGTATTCCCCCATTCCTCCAAGGTCCCACGCTGCCACATCAACCTCGGGATTTCGTGGATCACGGATCCATGATGCTAGGTCCCTTGCCTTTGAAAACCCCGAATGCTGAAACTTCGATGTTTCGGATTTGTGCCACTTGTCCCTCCGGCGATCAACGGCTCCGATCAAATCGGGGGATCGCACTTCGCGATTTCGACGTGCATGGGATTCTTGCACCCGCCACACCGATTCGCCGATATGCGATGGAAAATGATCCTTCCTGCGGTTGAGGGTTAACCTCCTCACTCCTTCTCCCAGATCCAGTGACCCACGAGACTTCGCGAGCCTTCACGAAAAACTCAAGTCATCGATTCTCTTCCTCTGTGAAGAGATCTCTGCTCTAACACCTTCGTCCTGTGTGACCTCCACTGGGGTCGATTCCACAGCGAACTAAAGGATCTATCCCTCCTGAGCTTTTATCAACTTGGATTCCTTCAAATATTTCTCGAACTCGCTCCCTGTGCTCGGTCTTCAATCACTTCCAAAAGTGTTGAAGTCTTCTGGGTCCTGTGCACTCACACTCGCAACAACTTCGGCCCTTTGCCTTTCTCAGACTTGCCACTGAGACTCAAATTTGACCTGCGACCGCCTGCACAGTTCGAATAACCCAAACACAACTCAAAGAAAAGTGGGAACAAAAGTTCGACTACTTAGCCTCCTCGACGCACTCTACGCGGAGGAATTCAACTGCACTCTATGCAGGAATCTCGTTGTCTAAACAGAGAAACAATTGAAACTCATTTCTTCACTCTCTCAGGTTTCGAACCTGATATGCAATCACATAAGAAGCATATAACAGATAAGCATAGAAAGAAGCAAACATGCAAAGGCACAATATCAACAACACACAAAGATCAAACACGTCCATGGAATTGAATCAAAGCTCTTCCTATTAATTCAATAACTGTACATGGAGGTTTCTTCACGACTCTCTTCTCTGCTCTGTCTTTCTCTTAATGCCAATACTGAATGTTATATTACAATGATACAAGGGAGGGTGTTTATACTCCGTTTTCCCTCTCGAATGGTGACTGTCTAATCTACAATAAATTTCTATTTAACAGCCTTAATAGTATTAAATTCCTTCCTATCTATAACATAATACAAGTGCGCCCGGCTTTGAATGCCTTTTGTTAAACGGTGGCGCAACGATACCAAGGTAAAATTCAAAATTTGAAGTTGACTGGCTCGTCCAGCTGTCCATCTTTCTCAACGCGCGCTGGCTCGCTTGGTAGTTGAGCGATGCTCCTGCATCATACTCCTCGGCTCAAAATATTTCATGGGCTCCTGCTCATGAGCTCCTGTACAGTCTGCCCATGTTTCAAAATCACTGCTTCTGTCTCCCAGTTGGCATCCTCCACTGGGTGGTTTTTCCATTTCACCAGGTATTCGAAATATTGTTTTCTCCTGGTCTTCTTACCTGCTCTTTTATCCAGTATGCACTCCATCTGAGGCTTCTGTGCGACTGGTAACTGTTTCTTCCATTGGATCACTGGTTCCTCAGTTCCAGTGTCTGCTTCTTCAGCCCTGTAGGGGTATAAATCCGAAATGTTGAAAATCGGGGATATCCCGATGTCCTCTGGTAACTCAAGCTCATATGCGTTCTCGCCAAATTTCCTTAGAATTTTGCATGGCACGATTTTCTTCATCTTGATCTTGTTGTATGTTCCCCTCGGGAACCTTTCTTTCCTCAAATGCGCCAAAACCATGTCTCCAACTTCGAACTGAAGCTGCCTCTTCCTCTGATCGGCTCGACGCTTATACTCCTGGTTCGTCTTCTGTAGCCGTTGCTTCACTTGCGTGTGAGGTTCTTGCATCGCCTCAGCGAACTCCTCAGCTCTCGCGCTGCTAGTCTCAGCCTGTTCTGACTCCCTGAGTTCAGAAACTCCTCTCGGCTGTGTCCCATACAAAATATGGAACGGACTCTTGCCTGTACTCCGATTCACCGAATCGTTGTACGTGAACTCCGCTTGTGGTAAGATCTGATCCCAACTGGTGTGATGCTCCACCACTAGGCTCCTCAACAGATCCCTTAAGCTTCTGTTGACCACTTCCGTCTACCCATCTGTCTGTGGATGGTAAGCAGAACTGAATGCCAAGTCAGTCCCCATATTCTTCCATAGCGTCCTCCAGAAGTGACCTATGAACTTCATGTCCCGATCTGAGACTATGCTTCTCGGCAATCCATGCAATCTTACAATCTCTTTGAAAAATAAATTGGCGATGTGGGTTGCATCGCTCGTCTTATGGCACGGAATGAAATGCACCATCTTCGAGAACCTGTCCACCACTACAAAAATGGAATCAACTCCTCGATGTGTTCTCGGTAAACCCAACACAAAATCCATACTGATCGCCTCCCACGGCCTCTCAGGTATGGGTAACGGCTGATATAATCTTGTGTTCTGCTTTTGGCCCTTTGCATGTTGACATATCCTGCATCCGTCAAAAAAGCGTTTAACATCTGCACGCATGCCCGACCAAAAATATGATTCACTTAGCTTGGCGAATGTCTTGTCATGCCCAAAATGACCTGCTAGTCCACCGCTGTGTTTCTCCTTCACCAAATTCTTTCTCATAGAGAAATCTGGAATGCACAATTGATTTCCCCGAAACAGCAATCCATCCTGGATCAGGTAGTCAATCCATGGACTCCTATCTCTGAGAACTGGATTCTGGGCTGCTTCGTATGCCTCGCCAAAGTCTGCGTCACCTGCATACATATCTTTTAAATTTTCAAAACCCAAGGTTTTGACTCTGAACTCCTGCAGCAACCAACATTTCCTGCTCAAGGCATCAGCTACCTTGTTGGCAGTCCCCGAAATATGCTTGATCACGAATGTGAAATTCTGCATATACTCTACCCACTTCGCATGCTTTTGATTCAGCTTCTCCTGCTGACTCATGAATTGCAGTGCATGATTATCACTGTACAAGACGAATTCTTTGGGTATGAGATAATGCCTCCACTTCTTCAATTCCTGGATGATGGCATAGAATTCTTTGTCGTACGTGGAGTACATCAATTTCGCATCATCCATCTTCTCGCTATAATAGGCAACAGGTCTGTCATCCTGACTTAAAACCCCTCCAACAACATACCCACTGGCATCACACTTCACCTAGAAGGTTTTTTGAAAATCTAGCAGCACTAACACTGGCTGCTCAGTAATCCTTCGCTTCAACAAATTGAAGATTCTTTCGACCTCTGTTTTCCACTGGAAAATCTTATGCCGCTTCTTCATCGTATCCATCATTGCAGCACTGATTCCGCTGAAATTTCTAATGAATTTCTTGTAGAAGCTTGCCAAACCATGGAAGCTCCTTACCTCATATACATTTCTCGGCGACGGCCAATTCCTGATTACACTTACCTTCTCAGGATCCATCTTTAACTCATTTGTCGAGATTACAAAACCCAGATATATGAGCTCTGTCTTTATAAACGAGCATTTCTTCAGATTAATCAGCAGCTTCTCCTGCTGCAATCTTCTCATCACTATGGCCAAATGCCTGAAGTGTTCTTTCCTGGTTTTACTGAAGATCAGTATATCATCTAGGTACACCACCACAAATTTGCCAATGAATTCCCGCAGGACTTCATTCATCAGCCTCATAAAAGTGTTGGGTGCATTCGTCAAGCCAAACGGCATGACCAGCCATTCGTACAAACCCTCGTTTGTCTTGAATGCTGTTTTCCACTCATCTCTTTCTCTCATCCGGATCTGATGATATCCGCTCTTGAGATCTATCTTCAAAAAATAATTTGCCCCACTTAGGCAATCCATCAAGTCGTCCATTCTCGGTAATGGGAACCTGTACCTGATGGTGATCTTGTTTATTTCCCTGGAGTCTGTACACATCCTCCAGCCTCCGTCCTTCTTTGGACTCAGTATTGTTGGAACGACACATGGACTAAGACTCTCTCTGACCAGTCCTTTGTCCTGCAGATATTGAACCTGCCTTTTGACCTCCTCACTCTCCTGAGGTGTCAACCTGTACGCTGCCTTATTTGGTAAACTTGCTCCGGGTATGATGTCAATATGGTGACTCACACTCCTTATCGGTGGCAAAGAACGAGGTAGTTTGTCCACGAGGATATCAGCAAACTCTCCCAGCAGTTGTTGAATCTCCTCTGGCAAGTCGTCCACTCTTGTGCTTGTCAGGACAATTCTAGGCTTCCCGACAACAAAGAATTGTGGATCTTCATCCTTCTCCAGCTCTATGAGAAGTTCTTTTCCACTCATGAGAAGTATTATGCTTCTAGCTTCCGGTTTCACTTCTTTATCCTTCACTGGCAACAACTTATGAATTTTTCCATCCTTCTCCAAGGTGTATGTGTTCATCCTCCCGTCATGAAAAACATGTCTATCATACTGCCATGGTCTACCCAACAGTATGTGGCATACATCCATGGGAATAACATCACAAAAAATCTCATCATGATAATTCCCAATTTTAAATTTAACTAAGCATTGTTTAGTGACACTTACCCGGTGTCCTTTCTGTAACCACGAGACTTTATATGGGCTCAGGTGCTTAGTTATGTTCAGCTCCAATTTCTCCACCATCTCGGTTGAAATGAGATTATCGGTGCTCCCGCTGTCTACTATGACCTTGCACTTCCTGTCCTTGGCTGTACAAGCCATTCTGAACAGTCTGCTCCGCTGCACTGAGTTGTCCACCTCCTTCTCAGGTTTTAAAAGGACCTCATGCATTCCAAGCGACCTTCCGCTGTCTGCATCCTTGCTCTCAACATCACGCCTCTGCTGCGCCTCAGCGATGTGAGTCTCACTTCTGTCCATCTTCCTCTCTGGACAGTCAATGGCTTTATGACCGTCTTTGCCACATGTGAAACATGTGATAACTCCTCCTCGACCTCTTCCTCTGCCTCAGGTACGAGGAAATGTATTTGCATCAGCATAATCACCTTGCTGATCAGTCTGTTGCCTCCTCGGCTCAGTATTTTGCTGCCTCTGCTGTGAGGTTCCACCTCTCTCAGCTTTACCCTGAGGCTTCTTCCAATCCTCCTTGGGCTTCTATGTTCGTTCTTGGGCAACAGCTTTGCCTCTAGGCTAGCTTCTGCCTCGCCCTCGCTGACCTTTCTTGTGGTTCAGCTTTTCTTCTGCCTTCAGAGCCATCTGGTACGCATCCTCAACTGTGTGGATGGTCAGCATGCTCAGCTCATCCTGAATGTCATACCTGAGACCATTCAGGTATCTCGCCACCTTTTCATCATCACTTTCCCGATGACCTGCTCGAATGCTGAGCCTATAGAATTCCTCGGTGTATTCCTTCACCGTCATCAATTTCTGTCTCAGGTTATGCATGCGCTTGAATAGAGTGATCTGGTAGTCCCTCGGAATGAAATTCGCCTTCATCTTGGCGATCATCCGATCCCAGCTTTTGATCTTCTGTTTGCCTTTGGAACGCCTATCCGCCTGCAGCTCGTCCCACCATAAGGCTGCATGTCCTTTCAGCTTCGTGACGGCATGCCTTACCTTCTTGTCCTCTTCGATATCTTCATAATCTAAGTAGGTGTTGAGTGCTCGGATCCAATCCAGCAACTCCTCTGCATTTAGACTCCCCTCATAAGTCGGGATGTCCATCTTCATCTTCGAGCTCATCCTCGAAATGGCCCTGATCAACCTCTCTATCGAGGCATCTTCTTATGAGACTTCTTCTTCAGCATGTCCAGCTTCCTCTTCAACCTCAGAATCGATGAACTCTACTACACCAGCTCCACGCCTCTGTGCAGTTTCCATTTCTTCGAGTCTCACCCGGAGATCTCGCATCTGACGTTCCATCTCAGCATTTCCTGCTGGATTTCCTGGCTGCCTGCCTCTTCTTCGGGCATCCCTGTCCTCATGATCAGGTGATGGCATTTTTCTTCTGGGCGGCATTATGTCTTCTACTTCTCTCTGCTACCTGAACAAAGAGAACTTCCACAACCTTGCTCTGATACCACTTGGTAGCATCCTGCCCTCACTGGCACGGTCGCCCCGCCAGGACCTTCTCTTTACACAGGCCTGAAGAGTCCAAGCTCTTCCACTCCCTCGGGAGCTCTTCACCCACAATATACTTTCCTCGGCAATTCCCCGCTCTCGAAAATCGAGAAATCGACACTCACATGTTCGCGAGTTCAACGCTTGTGATATCGATCCTTCAATGCCCGAGACCCGAACCCCGATGGTCAACAGTCAATGCTCGCACGTTGGGATTTCCCTTGTTGGGATATCGCAATCTGCGATGTCACTGCCTTGAGTTTCCTATCCCCGAGTGTCGAAACGACGATCCCACGCAAATATGCCACCTGTATTCCCCTATTCCTCCGGGGTCCCACGCTGCCACATCAACCTCGGGATTTCGCAGATCACGGATCCATGACGCCAAGTCCCTTGCCTTTGAAAACCCTGAATGTCGAAACTCCGATGTTTTGGATTTGTGCCACCTGTCCCTCCGGCGATCGACGGCTCCGATCAAATCGGGGGATCGCACTTCACGATTTCGACGTGCATGGGATTCTTGCACCCGCCAACCCCGATTCGCCGATATGCGATGGCAAATGATCCTTCCTGCAGTTGAGGGTTAACCTCCTCACTCCTTCTCCCAGATCCAGTGACCCACGGGACTTCGCGAGCCTTCACGACAAACTCAAGTCGTCGATTCTCTTCCTCTGTGAAGAGATCTCTGCTCTAACACCTTCGTCCTGTGTGACCTCCACTGGGGTCGATTCCACAGCGAACTGAAGGATCTATCCCTCCTGAGCTTTTATCCACTCGGATTCCTTCAAGGATTTCTCGAACTCTCTCCCTGTGCTCGGTCTTCAATCACTTCCAAAAGTGTTGAAGTCTTCTGGGTCCTGTCCGCTCACGCTCGCAACAGCTTCGGCCCTTTGCTTTTCTCAGACTTGCCACTGAGACTCAAATTCGACCTGCGACCGCCTGCAGAGTTTGAATAAGCCAAACACGACTCAGAGCAAAGTGGGAACAAAAGTTCGACTACTTAGCCTCCTCGACGCACTCTATGCGGAGGAATTCAACTGCACTCTATGCAGGAATCTCCTGGCCTAAACAGAGAAACAATTGAAACTCATTCCTTCACTCTCTCAGGTTTCGAACCTGATATGCAATCACATAAGGAACATATAACAGATAAGCATAGAAATAAGCAAACATGCAAAGGCACAATATCAACAACACACAGATATCAAACACGTCCATGGAATTGAATCAAAGCTCTTCCTATTAATTCAATGACTGTACATGGAGGCTTCTTCACGACTCTCTGCTCTGCTCTGTCTTTCTCTCAATGCCAATACTGAATGTTATATTAGAATGATACAAGGGAGGGTGTCTATACTCCGTTTTCCCTCTCGAACGGTGACTGTCTAATCTACAATAAATTTCTATCTAACAGCCTTAATAGTCTTAAATGCCTTCCTATCTATAACATAATACAAGTGCGCCCGGCTTTGAATGCATTTTGTTAAACGGCTACGCAACGATACCAAGGTAAAATTCAAAATCTGAAGTTGGCTGGCTCGTCCAACTGTCCATCTTTCTCCACGCGCGTTGGCTCGCTTGGTAGTTGAG
Organism: Picea mariana; assembly: GCA_032191745.1. NCBI lineage: Eukaryota > Viridiplantae > Streptophyta > Pinopsida > Pinales > Pinaceae > Picea > Picea mariana. The sequence goes on along the minus strand of JASDQU011027524.1, from coordinate 48,142 downwards.
CGATGCTCCTGCATCATTTGAAAACTTCTCTTAATGTTTTTCGAGCACAGAAACAAAATTATAAAGAGTCGCAAGTAATCACTTACCGTCTTAAGGTATGATAGACCATTTCGGTCTTAGTGGACATTAATCATCATCATTATCATCATCAATATTGATCACCATATTTCAAAAAATATATATTTTTTATTATTCCCTTTTATTAAAATATATAAGTAAATATTTTGATAGTTTAATTATTCAATTATAAGCAACCTATAATTACTTAAAACATATAATAAATACACATATTTTTTATATTTATTAATTTTCATTTTAAAATATGTTACGATGTAAATTTTACATCTAAATAATAATTAAATAAAATAAAACTAAATATGTACCTTTAGTTATAAAATAACTATAACAAATAAATATCTATATCTTCACTTATATAATAAATATACATATTTTTACAGATAAATTTTAATAAAGGTTT
>JASDQU011027522.1:4468-31695 GCA_032191745.1 Picea mariana | reverse complement strand
TATAGTCAAACTGCTTAGTCAATGGAATTAATGTCAAATCAATAGCAAACTCATTGTTATATATTCTAATCACAATTACAATAATAACTAATTTAGATATTTTTAAGTAAACACAACTATATTAATAACTAACTTAATAATTAGAATATCATTAACATAACAAACAAAATCATATTAATAAAAAACCTAATATTTTTAGAATATTATTAACATAATGATTAACAATAATTTTTTCATATAAATAATTAAAAAATCTCATTTTAAATCTAACCAAGGGTAGAACAATGTTTCTTTCCAATTCAAAAATAAAATATTTATTAATTTTATGAAATGAAAATTTGCATATTCTTACCTCCATTGGATTGATAAAATTCATTACCATTAATAAACTTGCAGAGCTGTTTGGCCACAATCCGAAGCCTACGTCTAGACAGCACAAAATTAAAGGATTTGTGGTAATTTGGAAGAAAAGTGTTTTGGATTTAAAGGATTTCACTGCAGACATTAGAGACAATCTCAAAGACTTCCTCGGGAGCAAATTGTCATTGCAGCTTGTCAACACATCTCATATTGATCCTAGTGGGTGTTGATTGGATGACCTTATTCATTCAATCTTGTTTTTTTTTGGGGGGGTCACTTTTTAATATTGTTTTAGTAGAGATTCCACCAAAGTTTCATCTAATTTAATTTGCAAGATGACCTTGTAACTTTAAATTCGTTTACAGGTAACAGAAGTGCAAAATTAAGTAAGGATGTGAATCTGCAGAACTGGATCTCTACTCATGAAGTCCTCACCGGCTAGACAACCTATGGTATCGAGTTTGACTGGGACTCCAACTTCGGAACCCCGGAGCATTCTAGTGTAATTCGACGCTGAATTCGAGGAATTGGGTGGGGATTGTACATTGTGTCATTGAATTTAGAATTTAGCGGAGTGCAGAGATTTTGACGGTGAGTGGATTTACACGCGCAGAGTACTCGCGAGCGCATTAATAAACAGAGCTTACTCCCAAGACCCAGTGTCAATAATATTAAAGACATAATTAAATGTTTTCCTGCATCTCTGCAATAAGGGGTTGAAGTTCTTCACCAATCATAATTTTAAAAAATGGTTTAATTTAAAAATAAAAATAAAAAAATTTAATATAACAATGTTGTACTTTGGAAAATTGTTTAAATTTATAGTCAAACTGCTTAGTCAATGAAATTAATGTCAAATCAATAACGAACTCATTGCTATAGTCCTGCTTTGGCAGGGACTAATAACCAAACATTTAAAAATATACATAATATTTATTACCTCAATCTCAATGAATCTTAAATTATTCAAAGTCAAAATAAACCCAAAAAAATAAAAAAAAGAATACACATAATATAATATTAGAAAAAAATAGATAAAATACAAATAACCTTAGAAACAAGGTAAGAAATTCAAGAAATTCATATGATCCCGTGATCAAAAGTTAAATTGAAAAACCCCAGTGCAGAGGTATACATTTCAATGTCAAGGCAAATGCTTGTAAAGGATCCCCATGGAGCATGGCTTACGGGTTAAAATTTAACTTGTGTTCAATGCACAAGTTTGATAAAGAGCTTTCATTGTTGCTTTTTTCAGGTATGTGGTGGATAAGTATGGTAATAAGGATAAATGATTCACATTAAATGTATTTACAGTTTGAGTGGGTCTAATGGTTAAGGACATGTGTTTCCTCCTAAGAAGTCACAAGTTCAAATCTAAAGGAGTAGGGTATGCATACCTTCGTAAACTTTACTAATTAAATCACTGAGAAGAAGGGATCTCATACACCAATTTGATATATGTCTTAGCCATAACCTTAAAAATAGATTATTATTATTATATTAATTTTTCATTGTTAGTTAAGTTATATGAAAACATAAATGCGTAAATATTACTCTCCAAAGTGAGTATTTTACATTAACATACTATGACTTACAACTGCAGAGGCCCCAGTTAGATGTGAAATAATTTCTGTACATATGATTTATATGTTAAACTTGAATTTATGTATCTTTCGAAGCTTTTGTTGGATCACTAACTCGCAAAAAATAATCCCCTTTTTTTTTAAACTAAATTCAGGAAATTTAAACAGGACATTCCACTTACCATTCAAACTATAGTGGGGAAGTTTAAACGAGGCATTGTACTCTATGCTTTTTAGGATAGAGTACACAACTCTTAAAAAAAAGTGAATTGTTAAAAAGTGGATTAATACCACTAAGTCTACATATCAAACCACTAAAGTCCCAAGTAAAGTTAGTAATTATCATGTGCCACATGCATATTAAAACAATTGACATAGTAAATTACTAAAAAGTAGAAAACATTCATACAAAAGATTTTGATAAAACTGTTAATTTATTATCAAATTTATAATCGTGTGTCTATACATCTAGGGTCTCAAATTTTCCTTGAGAGTCAGAAGAGAAGTCCACCAAATATTTAGAGTGAGGATTAGTAAACCATTAACCAAGGTTCAAGTTTCTCATTGATATGATAACATCACCCCTCGCTTTGGTACTAACACCATTAGCAGTTTTGGTGTCATTCCTTGTGGGCCCTCTTTGGTTTGTGGTTGGTATGCCCATAATAATTGCCAGTCTTACTACTACTGCAACATATCAATATGTTGGGCCCTCTTTGGTTCGTGAATGTTATGTTCATATTTATTGCAAGTATTACTACTACAACAACATATCATTATGTTGGTACTTTGGTCCTCATTAGTAGTCATGTTTATCCATTTTTTTCTTACATAGATACTTGTGGAAACATCAAGACTTTGAACTTTATGTTTTCCAACTTTGGACAGAGTTACTGGACCTGGATTTATTGCATTGTTTCTGATTGATCCCACCTTGATAACTCAAAGGGAGAATGGATTCCTTGATCCTTCATGCACTCTCTTATTTCCATTAATTCAAGGAGTTGGATTAATGGTGGTTTCCCCATAATTCCATCCTCCCAAATCTTGGTTTGTTTTCAATTTCTAGGAACCTAGTTCAAGTGTTATGGGTGTTGTATCTTTTCATAATTTCCAAAAGGAAGACCCCCTCCCCTCCAATATTGATTGATCTAAGCTTATCTTCCACCCTTCCTTTTTTCCAAACACCAATCTCCACAATATTTTTTCCCCTAATGCTAAATTCCTAAGCAATAGATCTTTAGTATTCCACCCTATGTTCTCCTTAGTATCCCTAACTATAATCCTATTGATTAGATGGAATTCTTGGTGTTAGTCTTCCCCTCCTTTCTAGAGGAAATTTTGGATATGTCTCCCAATTTGTTGTGTTATTCCAATTGGAGCTAGCATAGATGATCATTGAAAAATTCATAAGGATGATAAGACTAATCTAATAACAACCACTCTTTTGGTTAGATTTACCCACTTGAAGCCCCATTGTTGCATTCTTATCTTGATTTTTTAGACGATGTGTTTCCACTCCATTTCTTTTGTATTTCTCAAATTTAATCCCATGTATTCGAATGCTATCCAATTTAGAGGACAAGGGAACTCTAAGATTCTAGTTATGGATTTTAGTTGTTGGGGAGAGGTGTTCCACCCACACACATGACCTTTTCCTTTTTTAATATGACTTCCTAACACATTCATGAATTGATCCAACACTAGCTTACATATATCAACTATTATTGTCGATGATCTCCACATGACTAAGGTATCATCAACAAAATGCGAACAATTTATTTCTTTAGCTCCTTTGACTATTGAAATTCCCTGTAAGTTTTCTACTATATGCTCTTGATCTAATCGTATACTTAAGGAATCCACTATTATGATGTAGATTGATGACAACGAGCTACCTTGCCTTAGATATTTTTCACTCTAAAAGAAAGAGGTGGTTTTGTAGTTCACCAATGAGGCTATTCAAGGACAACCAATGCAACCCTTTATCCAAATAATAAAGGGATTTGGAAAACCAAACATGTGTAAGACATCAAACATAAATGAATGATGTACCCTGTCAAATTCATTTGCAATTTCTATTTTGATGATCATCCCTTCTGTTTTGAGGACTCTCTCCTCCCTTAATTTGTATGAAAGGCGAGGGATGCCAACAATACAAAGTGGACCTAGTGTAATACAAGAAAAACCTAACTAGAAGAAGATAATCCTACATGTGGAACACTCAAACTCCAGGTGACACATGTCAAGCTCTAATGTGTGGATACTATAATGTTTATTCCGGTATGTATGTTGTTCAAGTTTAGTTCATTAATTTTCTAGTCAACTCTTATATTCTTTCCATTAAGATGAATTTAGTTGATACATTTCGTGCTACAAATGGAAGGTACATCAAACCATTGTAATTCCTTATGTGTACCCATCGACTTACCATTAAATTGAAGTTAATGCATGAAACAAAAGTCTATCTAGACTTGGGGAACTTACTAAAAAAAAAAATTTATCAGGTAGACAGGGCTACCATTCAGTTCTATGACTTTACATATCAAAACCCTGTAAAAAATTTAGGGACTCAAAAACAAAAAATATTAGGGAGGTCATTCAATTTTGGGCACACAAACATATTAAAAGAGGTTGCAAACTTATGAAAAACTAGCTAGTTCCTCACATGTGTAGAGGAAATGATCTCTAAAATAAGCCTTAAATTGCTAATGCTTCTTCAACATCATCCATAAAGCATCTTTCATGGCCATGTACCTCCACAAAGTGCTTAAATCCTTTTCCCAAATGGATCCCATTATTTCAACTTTTGAATAAACAAGCCAATCCTTCCAAACTTTTTTTTTACCAATGCCATCTACCATATTCCCTTTTGTTTTTCTTGTTGGAAGTTGAATAGCCTATGATTGTGTTGAACACTCAACACAACCTAAAAAAGTCTACGTAAAATTTCACTTTTTGGGTACCACTTGATCTTATGGCATTGTCTGATATGAAAATGTGTCCTTTGCTTATCATTTTTGTTTCTCATTAAGTCTTTAAAAGCTTGCTTGGACATGTGAAAATATTAACTTAAAAGACTAATATCTAAATTAGTAAAATGACAGTCAAAGTTTTGCCCGGACGCGCTTAAGGAATTCGACATCAGGAAGGATTAAGTGTGAAGGAAAACGCTAGAGAGAACCAAAGTCGTTGAGTCCCAATCTTCATCGGTGTTGGTAGACGTGGAATTCTTTTGCGACAAGAATTACCAAGAATATCACCGATGACTGATCAATTCAGCATCGACAAAAGGTTAAAAGAATAAGCAGTGAACAAAAAATGAAATAATAATCGTCAACCTCTGAAACGATTTCGGTATCGAGAGTTTCAAAAGACGATAACCCACGAAGAAACTGCGCACTAGATTTATTCCCAATGCCATCAACCACTCTCCTGGCATCGATAGTCGTAGTGTCAAGCTCAGTTTAGTATGTTCAAGTTAAACAAAGCCTCAAGTCCGACCGTCACCCATAAGTTAAGTTCCCAGTCATTAGTGCCATGTATCTCGAGTTGACGGTGCTGCATTGATACCGTACAATGAAGAAAATCGTCGTCAGAAGTTTTCTTAGGAGGATACTAACGGAAACATGCATAAGGATACCGCCGATTCCCGATCTTCCCACTAAGAAGACGACACAATGGGATGTTTTAGCTCTGAGATACACTAGATACAATGCATTTAAAGGTTAATTAATTCCATAATCTCACACTAATTGCTAATTTGTGCGTGAATCAAAGGACCGTTGGAACCTGCCAATACAATGAATTTTTTCCCCCCACGCCTCCGCTGTCAACCCACGTAGAATTTATTTGCAGAGTTTCGGTGGTAGATTATTTTGAATTTCACCCATTACTCGTATTAACTGGTTGATACAACTGGTAGAATCTCTCCCATTATATTCTCTAAGTCATTAGAAATAGGGTTATTCTGTGCACGAAGGAATCTAGATCATCCAGAGAAGCGAGATGAGCAGTCTGGGGATAACTTCCAAGGTTGATTGAGTATAAAAACAACATTTTAGCAAGTGTTATAGGTATGTACCAGTCTATGGATGTTTTATGCTTCATTTCATACATTTTATCCAATGTCACCCTACACACCTACCTCAATATTTTTTTCGGTTGCAAGAATGATGCCTCCGAAGAAGCCCACCACCAGGAAATATCCAAGAGAACCAAAGCTATAGGAACCAAAGGTGGGAGAAGGTTCCTCCCCAACGGTGGTGAGACAATTGGAATTCGCTCCAAAACTGGTGCCCGTCATCAAAACCGCCACCAAGAAAGATTTCGTTCAACCCCCTGCCTTTGGAGACATAGAGGTGAACATTGGGACCAAGACAGTATTCCCGCATTGAGAAGAAATTTTAAAGAATATTAAGCGGGAAGAACTCCCCGAATATTCTCTGCACAACGATCCTGATATGAGAAGACTCGACAATGAAGTCCTCCTGAATGTCCGAATTGTGTATCTACACATGGTGGCAAGCAGGACTCCGGTATTTCCTTCCATTGAACTCCTGAAATGGTTTATTGATCACACTGACACACAAAATTTTTTGATTAACGACGACAATGGCGGGTGTGTCGGGGTTTTCCTTCCATTAGAAGTGCAGAATTATTACAAGCTTAGAGAGCCGGAAGAGCGGTTAAACATTGATTTTGTTATGAGCTTCTATGAGAAACATGATACCAATAAGGTGATGGATTCCTAGTCGAGAGAAAATAAAAATTTCACCAATTGAACCTCCAACTGGTACCCGACGACCAACCTTAGAGAGCCTTACATCTATCTAATGGACCTCCTCTGTAGATTGCATGGGGAAAAGAACTACTCCAGGTTTTTAGAGGCTTGGATGCCTCTAGTGTATACCATAGCCATTTTTGGAATAGGTTTTTAACTGGGGTGCAATCATCTCTAAATATTTGAGCACCTGCATCCAGAAAGATCAGACACCGAAAGAAGGAGAACCCCCATCCTTTTACATAGCATCTTATCTTCTGGATGTTGTCTATGCCAGAAATGATTTTGTTGGAATGAACTTAAGATGGCATACCTCAGGTCTCCCAGTCCATTTTTATTTCGACATATTGTGGGAGAAAAGGTACAAGAAATCCTACCCTCTCATTTGCGACCAGTTTATCGCACATATTCATCTGTTGATGTTCAAGAAAGAATTCCCAAGGTTGTCGGATGCAGCCAAAAAGGTTATATCGAAGGTTGGCCATTGGTATCTGGATGAGCATGATACCTACATCAAGGTTTTCGACACCACCAAAGAACCTCATCTACTACCTGTATATGTCCCTGATCGACTAATAGTAGGGTAAATTTGTTACCAGAGCATCCTGCAAGGCTACAATGCTACTTTGCTAAAGGATAAGAAATAGGCCTTCATACCCTATGGGTTCCATATTGGTTTCTACATGGTAAAGGACACTGCGCAGGCCAAGGAAGAAGGGTTAAGCCAATTGGGGTTCCAATTCCAGACTGGCTGCTTTCGCAAGCACGAACCCAAGGGCCTGGTCCTGAAGCACATGCAATAGGTATCATCTTGCTGACCATATGCCCACTATAGGTTTGAGGATGAAATCTTCACTAAAAATTCTCAAGACTGGGAAGAGGTGATGGCGAGGATGGTTGACCCCAAGGCAACCAGATTCAAGGCTATGAGTTGGGATGAGAAAGAAACAATCATGGAAAAAATAGTTCAGGAGACCATCAAGACAAGAGAAGAAATGATCTCAGTCGGAGTGGTGGGATCTCCCCAGGGAACCACTGAAACGACAGGGATTTCCCAAGAAACCCCGATACGGGACAAGAATTTCCCCGAGGTTCAGGACATGAGAGAGAGGGGGGCACTTATGTATCAACACACCTTGCAGATGATGGGTCCGATGCGAGATATCCCAGACCCTGTCAGGTTGATAAGGTTTTTGACCAATATCCTAGAAGAGAGCCCGATGGAGTTAAGCGACCCTGATTTCGTAAACCCAGGTAACAACAACAGGTCAAATAACCTTGATTCCACAAGGCCACTAGTCGAATCGCCAACAGGTGTGACGATTCAACCAGAGGCGGTTCGAGTATCAGTGGGAGGAGGTGCACCTAATCCTTTGAGTGAATTTATAAATATATATAGCAATGATGAGAGTCCGGAGACATCTCTTGGGACCCCTGTGTAGATCCAAGAAGAAAAGGGACCTGAGAAGGATGATTCTCCTGATCCCGAGGTCCAGACCCAGGAAATCCCACGAAAGGAAAAAGAAGCTGAAAATGTTCCCAACACAAAGAACCTCGAAGCCAGAGACTTGAGCTGACTATCCGAAGTGTAAGTCAGAACCGGACGAGCCAAAAGGAGGATCCCCACAAAAAGAAGTCGGTGATTTGACTGCCGACGAGAAAGTGAGTATTGGGTCTTTTCCCAACGTCTCTATTTCCCTTGATACTCAGATCCCCAATAAGAAACATGAAGAGGTCGAGCCCTTAGAGTATAACGAGAAATTTCAAGAACACGATCTGGAACAAGTATACACCATTGGAAATCTAGGAAACACACTTACATGGGTTGATCAACAGATTCCTGAACTGGTGGACGAGGTGGCTAATATCTATGTGATATCCTACGATTGAAAGAAGAGGGCCATCGTCCAAAGAACCACAAAGAAAAGGAGAATCGCGTTGGATTTCTCCGTCCTCATCACCAGAGAGGAGGATTTGATAAACACAGAAAATGCCAGAACACCCGAGCTCATCAACACGGGGATGGGGAATTCGGATGCCACCCTGGACAAAGATAAACGGGATGAGAAAGAGTTGGCCGCTGCCTTGAAGGAGATAGAAAATTTGTGCCACNCTTGGATGAATACTATAAGGGCACCACTCAGACCGTGGTTTATCTGAGAAACGAGTTCAAAACGATTTACAACAAGTTCACACACGAGTGACACTTGTTCACTGCAAAGATAACTGAGCTCCAGGAAAACACTCTCTTGGCACTTGCAACATGCAAGGATATGGAGCGATGGCATGAAAGGGTGCAACAAGACATAGAAAGACTCAAATACATCGATGCAGTCCAACGGGGCTGAGATAAAGAAGAACATGACATCCAGGTTTTGGGCAAAAGCAGTCTTGATCATATGAAGCGATCACCCGAGTATTGGGCTAAGATGTCTCAGGAACCACATAGATAAATTCAAAAGAAATGGGTAGAATGCAAGAAACATTGGGGTAAAATCAACGAAGCAATGAAGGATATAGGAATCCCTGAGTTTGGCGACCCCGACAACTTCATCGACTTATGCGACATAGTTGGATCACATGCCAAGTAGGATTCACTATGGGCCGAAGAGCTAGCCAAAGTGACTGATACATCACCAGGACAAGTACAAATATTTATGGAACATATGATGAAGGCTCAAACCGTACTACAACAATTAAACACCATTCTAGTGAAGTACCAAGCGCATGCGGTGGAGATCAGAGGATTCTACGCGGCTCTGATGTTGCAGCACAGGTTCCCATGGGCCCAAACCTACGAAGAGCTGTTGGCCAAACCTGCGAAGAGTTGTTGATCAGTTGGTCTAAGTACGAGAAAAGTCATCCTTTCAAAGAACTATCTTGAGTTGACTATTAAAGAAACTGTTAGAATATGATGCCACATGGCGTATTTTTCTTTGCTTAAACTGCACTTAGCTGTTTTTTTCAGTTGAACTTTAAATTATAAATAAAGACATCGACCAATTAGATAGAGGTTGATGGTTGTGGCAAGAACTCTTTATTTTTGGTTGTTAAGAATTATTTTGAAGTTGCTTTGAATTGAGAAGTCCTTATGGACCAAAGACACATTATTTTCATCAACTCCATGTGTGATTGGACGTGGAGAAGAACTATTTTCTATCTTGTTTAATGAATGATGTTATAATGAGTAAGAGCAATTAATTATGTTGTCAAGTTATCTAGTGCAATGTTTTGTTGTTCTTTGCTTTAACGATGAAGATGAATCGTTGTGTTATTATATGATGAATGATTATGGTAGATTAATTATTTTGCTTACCATTATCTTATTGCATATGTGTTTTCTTTCTGGTAAATAGTATCTTAGACAGTAATTGGATGCTCACATGGTTAATGTATTAGTACTAGGCCTGTGGTATAAAATTTTCATCTACATGCTTGAGCAGCAGGTTATCCCAAGTTCAACCTCTTCCCCTTAGTTAAGCTTAATTCTATTTTGTTTCCAAGTTGGTTTGTACCGGATTACATCTCATATCGGTCCCACCCAAGAGAAAATTCAAAAAAGAGATAGTCCAAATTGAAGGAAGAGCCTTCACAAGAAAACATAAAGCCCATCGATAATTTTTCCGTATCAAAAGATCTGGAGAACCATTCCACTATTAAACGTTGCAGAGTCTAATTGGGCCTCGGTGGCAGGTTTGGTTCCTACTGTTGAATCAAGGGATTTAAGGCCCATCAATATAATTGGCGCTAGAAAGAGGGCCTGCGAATGAATGGCTGGATATATATTCTACAGAGTATTTCAAACAACCTATAGATTCAAAACAACCCACATGCATGGCTAGTCATTCCCAAGACATCCCACACATGTTGAGTACTCATGGAATGAGTAAATCACCCCATCCAGAGGAAGAACCGTTTCACCCTGAAATACCGTACGCTCTTCCTCACGAGGAGGTTAATCAACTCAGAATAATCATAAGAGCCTATGCCCGATAAATCGGTGCGTTGTCTTTAGCTCCCATACTCCCTCGAAGAAAACAATAAAGCAGAACAATGGTTAGTACTCCCGACGAGGTTTTCGTGCACTCGGTAGAAGACTTAATATATTTTGAAATTAATGAAATCCAAGATCCTCTTCATTTGATAATTGAAACGCCAGTCGGCGACGTCTCTGAACCAGACGATTTTTTGGAAGAGGAGGAGTTTAACTCAGAGTCTAAAGATATGGAAGGAAACAATGACCATAATGATGAAAGGGGGAACCCGCCTCTGAAAAATCAACCCTAGTTGGCTAGAGATGCCTTAACCCTCCCGAGACCAGTTCATAACCTTCCTTGACATTTAGAGAAATTGCTTTCTAAGTTCGATCCCGAAACCTTTGGATTGCCTAAAGATCATATCAAGTAATTTATACTAGCGATCATGCTTATGAATGTCCAACATGAAGACGTCGTATGCAGACTTTTCCCCTATACGTTTGAAAATTCAGCTTCCACGTGGTACTTCCATCTGCCGATAGGATCTATAACTAGTTGGACAAAGTTCTAGAAAGATTTTCTAGAAAAATTTGCTGAAGAAACTACTACAGGAGCTCTGATGTCCGAGTTGTTCGCCGCCACCATGAGTTCGAAAGAAAGGGTCAAAGACATCAATCAAATATTCACGACCATATTGAACAATTTCCATCCCAAAGCTAAGCCAACTCAGGAATTTCAAATTGAAGTTTATGCTAACGCTCTCCTAGCTTCCATTTCCATGTTCGTAAAAAGGGATGCTAAACGAACCCTAGCTGAGAACTTTGAAGAAACTAAACAATAGAATTCCAGACGAAGGGGTGTAAAGAAGGCCACATTTCTTTAGTTAAGAAAGAGGCTCAACCTCCTCCCAGGAGAGGACTCCTTTTGACTAGAACACTAGGGAAACAAGAAGAATAGACTCCCAACAAGGGTAATGGAGACATAGAATATCCACAACACATGGTTAATAAATTATCAAACAAGATCATAGATATGAAGAGAAACGCAGGGGAAGGAAACCAAGGCCAAAGGCCCTATAAGCCTTTCTTTAAAAGGAACCCATCGTTCAAGGTGATTGAACCTCCCCCAACTAACTTAAATATCAATCTAGGGAATGTAACATCTGATTCTTTCTGTACGTATCACCAAGAAAACCACTCCGAAAGAGACTGCCCTCAATGGGTGCATGACATGAATTTGATGGCCAATCGGTTTCTAGATGAAGTATCTCTGACCAAACAATCAAGTAGTTCAATTATGAATATTTCTGACCAGGAAGAGGTTGATCCACCACAAGATACAACCATGCTAATATGGGATCCCAACCTAATCATGCCTTCCGACGACCTCTTTGAGTCTCAAGAACCACCCGTCGAGGTCTCGGTGGTGTAGACGCGTAGTAAAGGTCCACCTGTCTCAAAAGACATCACTGCTACCCAAACTTCAAGAAATAAGACAATCCCCGATCACCTGAAAACACCTTTTGCTCCTAGTAAAAAACCTATAAGCATCCATACCCGAGAATCGCCCAAACTGGATTACACTGTAGTTGAATATTTGAAGAATTTAAGGGCTAACATATCAGTCATGGGCATATGTAGAATCCCTCAACAGAAGGACTTCCTGCTACAAGATTTGAACTCAGTAGAAGACCCTACGACTGTTAATGGTCAAGAAAGAAATATAACTTCCACAAACCCAGTAAATAAACCAACCGTGAATACCTGTTCGAAAGATAAGAAGGGGAATCCTTTGTCCCACCTTTCCTCTTAACGTTTGAAGCTTTCAATAGGAACCTCCATAATTGTTTGGTATATTAAGGATCATCTTCCAACATTATGCCCTTGTCAATTTGCAGAAAATTAAATGTTGTTCCTCTACAGAGTGTCAAACATGTGATACAACTAGACAGGACCCAGGTCAAAGTCATGGGGGANAATTTGTACAAGTGATTGACATCATCGTGGTAGACATCCCAAAGGCCTATGGGTTATTACTAAGTCGAGATTGGTCTAAGAAGTTTAATGGGTACTTTAGCACAGACTGGTCACACCTTTAGATACCACTGAAGGGATACAAGAATATGATCAGAATCAATAGGGAGAGATATCTGAAACATATGGTCACTGATATAGAAACCCTGAATGAACCCTCATCTACAGATTTCCCCATGCTGGGCAATTATTCCTGCGATTCCCACTTCAAAAAAAGTTCCCCTCTCTTATCCGATGTCCCCCTCACTAAAAACTCTGAAATGGTTATTCAAGAGAAATCGCTGATACCGACAGAAGATACCCTCTTTTGCCAAGACCCCACGTTATAAATTACAGAACAATGGATAGGAGATTTAGAAAGTAATAAGAAAGAAGAAAAGGGCTATTTTCGTTCAAAAATTTGGACCATATACTTTGATGGATCTAAATCGTAGGAAGGATCGGGGGTAGGGTGCATTCTCATTGATCCAAAAGGTAAACGTCATTTCATGTCTTGTAGACTAGAATTCGAATGCACCAATAACACAACTGAGTATGAACCTCTAGTGCAAGGGTTAAAGAAATCCATAGACTTGAACACCAAAGAATTGAAAGTTTTCGGGGACTCAGAGATTATCCTTAGACAAGTAAGGAATACTATACACTGCAATTCCCCGCACCTGAAGAATTATCAGCAAGAAGTGCATAGGTTAATGGAGCATTTTTAAGCTTTCAATATCACCGCGATCCCTAGAGAAAAGAACATCCTTGCTGATTCCCTGGCCACAACTGATTCAAGGTTGTCACCTCTGGAGGACTATGAAGCCTCTCGGTTCACCGTGGAACTACTCTACAAACCATCGGTGCCTAAAAACATCTCTAATTGGAAGGTCTTTGAAGGAGATGAACATATCATAAACTTCCTGACTAACCAAGACAATTTCAAATATTTAGCCATTGATGATGAGGTATTCCAGAAGCAAGTGACAAAAACTGATCCTCGAACAGGCCAACCTATTGACAGATCGAAATCTCACACCATCCCGATGGGGATAGCTAATCTAGAAAATTTGTTTGACATGAAAGAACGCTTTAGGGGGCTTAAGAATGCAAAGATCGGTAGCTCATGTCCCTTGCATGAAACTGTAAACCTCGGAACCCTGGAAAGTGAAAAGAATGTGAATCTCGGCAAGACCATGTCTAAAGAGGAAAGAAAGGCTTATCTCAAACTGTTCAGACAATATCAAGATGTCTTCGCATGGTCCTACCGAGACCTGAAAACCTACGACACCCAGATCATTCAACACACTATACCGTTGAACCTGAGGTGAAAGATTTCCAATAGAAGCTCTGAAAGTATCACCCATCCCTAGAACCTCTCATGTGTTAGGAATTAAATAAACTATTAGATGCTAATATCATTTTCCAGGTCAGGCATTCCGCATGGGTAGCAAATCTGGTCCCTGTGAGGAAAAAGTCTGGAGAAATTCACTTATGGTAGATTTTAGAAACCTCAACAGAGCTTCAGAAAAGGACAATTACCCAGTACCGCCAATGGAGCAACTCCTGCAGACCGTGTCTGGCTCAGAGATTTTCTCCCTACTAGACGGTTTCTCAGGTTACAACCAAGTCCTGGTTTTAGAGGAGGATCGTTTAAAAACTATCTTCTGAACCAAGTGGGGAACCTTCACTTATAAACACATGCCTTTTGGGTTAATCAACGTAGGAGAAACCTTCCAAAGGGCCATGTATGTAGCATTTCGAGGACTAATCAACAAGTGTGTGGTAGTGTATCTAGACGATGTAACTGTGTATTCAAAGAACAGAGAAGAACACATCCAACAGTTAGCTCAGATTTTCGAAAGGTGTAGGAAATATGGTATATCCTTAAATCCAAAGAAAAATATTTTTGGCGTCGAGGAAGGTAAGATGTTAGGTCATATTATATCCCAAGTAAGCATTCACATAGACCCATAAAGAATCAAAGCCATAACTCAACTCCTGTTGCCCCATAATAAGAAAGTTATGCAGTCTTTTTTCAGGAAAATCAATTTTGTGAGGAAATTCACTCCCGATTTCACGGAAATCATCAAACCCTTACAAAATATGATTCACAAAGGTGTCAAATTTAAGTGGGATGATGAACGAAAGGATGCTTTCAACAATATTAAAACTGCTATATCCCAGGCCCCTGTGCTACAAAGTCCCAATTTCAATAGGGATGTCTTCCTCTATACTTTCACCTCCAACCAGTCGTTAGCTACAGTATTGACTCAGAAGGATGATGACAACAACGAAGCTCCAGTGTCGTTCATGAGCACTAATCTCCAGGGAGCCAAACTTAACTATCCTGTTGTTGACAAACAAGCATATGCGATATACAAGGCAGTAAAACACTTCAGGTCTTACATCCTCAAGAACCACACCAAAGTGATTGTGCCTCACTCTACAGTCCGATCCTTGTTTACTCAACAAGAGATAGGGGAAAGAAGAGGGAACTGGATGGAATTGGTCCAAGAATTTGATCTAGATATAAAACTTGCCAAACTTGTCAAAGGGCAAGGGTTGTGCAAACTCCCAGCTGAAGCCCAGGACCAAGTAAATGAAGATTCTGGATGGAAGAATGAAATGGAATTATGGTGTGGTGAAGCTTCATACATTTCCCCAGGGCCCAAGTCTTGGTATAAGAATCTGACTTACCTCCTACACCATGGGGCCTGCCTAGAAAATCTCAACCCCAGGGGAAGGAGAGTTCTCAGGTTAAAATCTGCACAATATCGCCTCATAAATTCGGTACTCTTCCGGATTAATTATGATGGGATACTTTTAAGATGTCTCGAACGTGAAGATGCGAACAAAGTTCTCAAGGAGCTCCATGATGGCCCTGCCGGTGGACATTTCGCAAGAAACACCACCGCTCATAAGATATTGAGGGCTCGCTATTATTGACCCACCTTGTTCAAAGACGCTCACACTTACGCTAGGAGCTGTAAAACTTGTCAAATGAGCATTGGGAGAGAGAAGAGAGCATCAATCCCACTCCAACCAGTGATTGTCTCTATGCCTTTTGAGCAACGAGGGTTAGATATCATGGGAGAAATTACACCAAACTCTTCAAAACAACACAAGTACATTCTGACTGCCACTGATTACTTCAAAAAATGAGCAGAGGTGATCCCTTTGACTCATGTAAATGAAAAAGTGGTGATCCAATTCATAGAGCAACAACTAATCATGAGGTTTGGTGTCCCTTCTATCCTGGTTTTTGATAATGCAACTTATTTCTCTTCCACCCAACTGATGAAGTTTGCTTTGGACAAAGGAATCATAATTAGGTACTCAACAAATTATTATCCACAAGGAAACAGGGTGGCAGAATTGACCAATAAGAACCTAGTAAGAACACTAAAGAAGACGGTTGCAAATAACCAAAGAAAATTGCATAATCTACTCCATAACGCTTTATGGGCCGACAGGGTCACACCCAAAGAAGCCATAGGAAATTCCTCGTACTTCCTAGTTTACGGAGAGGAAGCCATTCTCCCAAATGGGATTTATCTTCCATCTCTTCAACTAGCCCAAGATTTCAACAGGGATCCCTCATCAGTCATACAATAAGGAATTGATAGTCTGCTCATGCTAGAAGAAGAGAGAGAAAAGTCTAAGTCGAAATTAATAGCTCACCAGAAGGTAGGGAAAAGGTGGTTTGACAAGAATAAGGCCAAAGAGAAGGATTTTGAAATAGGAGACTTAGTACTGAAATGGGACAGAGAAAATGAGTTGAAAGGGAAGCATTCTAAGTTTCAGAATTTGTGGCTCGGACCTTTCCAGGTGGCTGAGAAGATTGGGGCAGGCACTTATCAGTTACAAAATCTGAGGGGGGAACCTGACGCCCTCCCAGTAAATGGCCAAGCCCTCAAACAATATTTCCAATAATAGAAGAATAATAAATAATAATAAAAAGAGAAAGACAAGGCATATTGTTTTAGTGTTTTCATGATTTCGAAATACATTTCTTTTTTGGTTTTCTTTTGCTTTCTGGATTTATGTGCTTTTGAAAGTTATGTTTAGTAGGAAAATGGTTGACCTTAAGTCATACGACATCGCGAACTATGTCTCGAACTCATCGCTCACATACAACACAAGAGGCATCAAGGAACTTGCAGTTTCTTTGAGGGGTCGTCCATCTACCTCGTGCAAACGAACAACTTTGAAGAAATGTTAGAAGTGTTTGCCTAGTGGTTTGATAAGACCTTAAGGGTAAGAAGGAAATCCGGAAAGGACTTCATGAACCCGAACACAAAGCTAGCAAAGGGTCCACCTGACCATATCACTTTGCGAAATAAATAGACGTCATCCTGTCTCACTCGCTCAGGGAATCATGCCGAAATAAAATGGACATTATCAAAAGAGTGATCAGTAGGGGAGGGTATGTAGATATCTCTGCTGAGGCTATGGACTCTCACTGGCAGTGAAGCAACACCAAAGTGGATGAGTAAAGGTAACTAAGAGTTTCATGCCAGTGAATGCTTTGCTAGACTTTTGTAAAAGAGGGGCGTAAGTCAGAGTTACAGGAAATGAAGGAGGAATAAAAGTCAAAAGCCCACGGGTAGAACCAGAAGCATCAACTGAAAGATTTCAAATTGTAGAGGTAAAATAGGCTTTGATTTAAAACCAAGAAATTTTCTCCACCATCTTTCGTACCAACTGAGCATGAAGGAAGAACCGAGATTATGTGTTTGCCCAATGAATCGCCATTTGTTGAGCACTCAACACACCCTAAAAAAGTCTACGTAAAATTTCACTTTTTGGGTACCACTTGATCTTTTGGCATTGTCTGATATGAAAATGTGTCCTTTTCTTATCATTTTTGTTTCTCATTAAGTATTTAAAATCTTGCTTGGACATGTGAAAATCATTAACTTAAAAGACTAATATCTAAATTACAGAAATGACAGTCAAAGTTTTCCCGGACGCACTTAAGGATTTCGGCATCGGGAAGCATTAAGCGTGAAGGAAAATGCTAGAGAGAATCAAAGTTGTCGAGTCCTGATATTCGTTGGCGTTGACAGATGTGAAATTTCTTTTGCGACAAGCACTACCAATAATATCTCCGATGATCGATCAATTCAGCATTGGAAAACCGTTAAAAGAATAAGTTGTGAACGAAAAATGAAATAATAATCGCCGACCTCCAAAACGATTTCGATATTGGGAGTTTCAAAAGATGATAAACCACAAAGAAACTACACACTAGCTTTATTCCCAAGGCCTTCGGACACTTTCCCGAGATCGACAGTCGCAGTGTCAAGCTCAGTTTAGTACGTTCAACTTAAACAAAGCCCCGTGTCCGATCATCACCCATAAGTTAAGTTCCCGGTCATTAGTGCCCTATATCCCGAGTTGGTGGTGTCGCGTCGATACCATACGATGAAGACAATCGACGTCAAAAGTTTTCTCAGGAGGATACTGAAGGAAACATGCATAAGGATATTGTCGATTCTCAATCTTCCCACTAAGAAGAAGACACGATGGGACGTTTTATCTCTGAGATGCGCTAGATATGACACATTTAAAGGTTAATTAATTCCAGAATCTCGCACTAATTTCTAATTCATGCGTGAATCAAAGGACCATTGGAACCTGCCAATACAATGCATTTTTTCCCCCTGTGCCTCGGCCATCAACCCACGTAGAATTTATTTGCAGAGTTTTGGCAGTAGATTGTTTTGAATTTCACCCATTACTCGTATTAATTGGTTGATACGACTGGTAGGATATCTCCCGTTATATTCTCTAAGTCATTGAAAATAGGGTTATTCTATGCATGAAGGAATTCGAATAATCCAAAGAAGCGAGACGAGCAGTCCAGGGATAACTTCCAAGGTCCAGTGAGTATAAAAAAAAAACAGTTTAGCAAGCGTTACATGTATGTACCGGTCTATGGATGTTTTATGCTTCATTTCATACGTTTTATCCAATGTCACCCTGCACACCTGCCTGAAGATTATTTTTGATTGCAGGAACGATGCCTCCGAAGAATCCCACCACCAGAAAATCTCCAAGAGCACCAAAGCTACAGGAACTATAGGTGGGATAAGGTTCCTCCCCAATAGTGGTGAGACAATTGGAATTCTCTCCAAAACCGGTGCCCATCATTAAAACCTCCACTAAGAAATGTTTCATTCAACCCCTGGCCTTTGGAGACACAGAGGTGAACATTGGGACCAAGACAGTATTCCCGCGTTGGGAATAAATTTTCAAGAATATTAAGCGGGAAGAACTCCCTGAATATACTCCACACAAAGATCTTGATACGAGAAGACTCGACGATGAAGTCCTCCTGAATTTCCAAAAGGCGTATCTACACATGGTGGCAAGTAGGGCTCCAGTATTTCCCTACATTGAACTCCTAAAATGGATTATTGATCACACCGACACAAAAAAATGTTTGATTAACGACTACAACGACAAGTGTGTCGGGTTTTTCCTTCCATTATAAGTGCATAAATATTACAAGCCCAGAGAGATGGAAGAGAAGTTGAACACTAATTTTGTTATGAGCTTCTATGGGAAACACGATACCAATAAGGCGATGGATTCCTGGTGGAGAGAAGATAAAAATTTCACCAATCGGACCTCCGGCTGGTACTCGACGACCAACCTTATAGAGCCTTACATCTATCTAATGGCTCTCCTCGGCAAATTGCATGGGGTAAAAAACTGCCCCAGGTTTTCAGAAGCTTGAATGCCTCTAGCATATACCATAGCCATTTCTGGAATAGTTTTTAACTGGGGTGCAATCATCTCCAAATGGATGAGCACCTGCATCTAACAAGATCAGATGTGGAAAGAAGGAGAAACCTCGTCCTTTTACATGGAATCTTATCTTCTGGACATCGTTTGCACTAGAAATGCTTTCGCTGGAATGAACTTAAGCTGGCATACCTCAGATCTCTCAATCCATGTTTACTTTGGCATCTTGTGGGAGAACAGGTACAAGAAATCCTACCCTCTCATCTGCAACTAGTTTATCGCACTTATTCATTTGTTGTTGTTCAAGAAAGAATGCCCAAGGTTGTCAAACGCAACCAAAAATATTATATCGAAGGTTGGCCACTAATTTGTGGATGAGCGCGATACCTACATCAGTGTTTTAGATGCCACTGGAGCACCTCATCTGCTACCTGTACATGCCCCTGATTGACTAATAGTAGGGGAAATCTATTATCAGAGCATCCTGCAAGGCTACAATACTACTTTGGTAAAGGATAAGAAGCGAGCCTTCATACCCTATGGGTTCCATATTGGTTTCTACATGGTAAAGGACACCTCGCAGGCTAAGCAAGAAGGGTTAAGCCAATTGTAGTTCTGATTCTAGACTAGCCTCTTTTGCAAGAACGACCCTAGGGACTTGGTCCTAAAGCACATGCAATAGGTATAATCTTGCTAGCCATATGCCCATGACAGGTTTGATGATGAAATCTTCACCGAAAATGATCAAGACTGGGAAGAGGTGATGGGGAGGATGGCTGACCCCAAGGCAACCAGATTCAAGGCTATGAGTTGGGATGAGAAAGAAACAATCCTGGAACAAACAGTTCAGGAGACCATCAAGACAAGAGAAGAAATTGTATTAGTTGGAGCGGTGGGATCTCCCCAGGGAACCACTGAAACGACATGGATTTCCTAGGAAACCCCAGTACAGGACAAGAATTGCCCCGAGGTTCAGGACATGCGAGAGAGGGGGGAACTTATGTATCAACACACCTTGCAGATGATGGGTCCGATGCGAGATATCCCATACCCCGTTAGGTTGACAAGGTTTTCGACCGATAGCCTAGAAGAGAGCCCGATGGATTTAAGCGGCCCTGATTTCGTAAACCCAGGTAACAACAACGGGTCAAATAACTTTGATTCCACAAGGCCACTGGTCAGATCTCCGGCAAGTGCGATGATTCAACCAGAGGCGGGCCGAGTATCAGTGGGAGAAGGTGCAACTAATCCTTTGAGTGAATTTATAAATATATATAGCGATGATGAGAGTCCATAGACATCTCTCGGGACCCCTGTGTAGATCCAATAAGAAAATGGACTTGAGAAGGTTGCTTCTCCTGATCCCAAGGTCCAGACCCAAGAAATCCCATGAAAGGAAAAAGAAGCCGAAAATGTTCCTGACACAAAGAACCTCGAAGTGCCGGAGACCCAAACTGACTATTCGAAGGGTAAGTCAGAACCAGATGAGCCAAAAGTAGGATCCCCACAAAAATAAGTCAGCGATTCGATTGCCGACGAGCAAGTGAGTATCAGGTATTTTCCCAACGTCTCTATTTCTCTTGATACTCGGATCCCCGATAAGCATAAGGCAGAGGCCAAGCCCTCGGGGTATAATGAGAATTTTCAGGAACACGATCTGGAACAAGTATACACCACTGGAAATATGGGAAACACACTTACATGGGGTGATCAACAAATTCATGAACCGATGGATGAGGTGGCCGATATCTATGCGATCTCCTACAATCGAAAGAAGAGGACCATCATCCAAAGAACCAAGAAAAAAAGGAAAATCACTTTGGATTGCTCTATCCTCATCACCACATTGTAGGATTTGATAAACACAGAAAATGCCAGAACATCTGAGATCATCGGAGCGGGGATGGCGATTTCAGATGCTACCTTGAACAGAGCTAAATAGGATGAAAAAGAGTTGGTCGCCGCCCTGAAGGAGATAGAACATTTACGCCACTTAACTGAATACTATAAGGGCACAACTCAAACCACGGTTTATCTGAGAAACGAGTTCGAAACGACTTACAACAAGTTCACACACAAGCGACACATGTTCACTGTGAAAATAATTGAGCTCTAGGAATACACTCTCATGGCACTTGCAACATGCAAGAATATGGAGTGATGGCATGAAAGGGTGCAGCAAGCTGTAGAAAGACTCGAATACATCGATGCAGATCAGTAGGGCTAAGATAAAGAAGAACACAACATCCGGGTGTTGGGAAAAAGCAGTCTTGATCGTATGAAGTGATCGATTGAGTATTGGGCTAAGATGTCTCAGGAACCACACAAAGAAATTCAAAATAAATGGGTAGAATGCGAGAAACATTGGGGTAAAATAAACGAAGCAATGAAGGATATAGGACTCCTTGAGTTCGGCAACCCTGACAAATTCATCGACTTATGCGATATAGTCGGATCACATGCCAAGCAGGATTCATTATGGGCTGAAGAGCTAGCCAAGGTGACCAATACGTCGGCAGGACAAGTGCAAATATTTATGGAACATCTGATGAAGGCTCAAACCATGCTACAACAGTTAAACACCAGTCTAGTGAAGTACTGAGTGCATGCGGTGGAGATCAGAGGATTCTACGAGGCTCTGTTGGAGCAGCATAGGTTCCCATAGGCCCAAACCTGGGAAGAGTTGTTGATTAGTTAGTCCGAGCACGAGAAAAGTCATCCTTTCAAAGAACTATCTTGAGTTGACTGTTAAAGAAACTGTTAGAAGATGACGCCATGTGGCATATTTTTCTTTGCTTAAACTACACTTAGTCGTTGTTTTCAGTTGAACTTTAAATTATAAATAAAGACGTCGACCAATTAGTTAGAGGTTGATAGTTGTGGCAAGAACTCCTTCTTTCTGGCTGTTAATAATTATTTTGAAGCTGCTTTGAATTGAGAAGTCCTTCTGGACCAAAGACAAGTTATTTTCATCAACTACATGTGTGATTGGACGTGGAGAAGAACTATTTCCTATCATGTTTCATGAATGATGTTGTAATGAGTAAGAGAAATTAATTATGTTTTCAAGTTATCTGGTGCAATGTTTTGTTGTTCTTTGCTTTAACGATGAAGATGAATCGTTGTGTTATTATGTGATGAATGATTATGGTAGATGAATTATTTTTCTTACCATTATCTTATTGCATATGTGTTTTCTTTCTGGCAATTAGTATCTTAGACAGTAATTGGATGCTCACATGGTTAATGTATTAGTACTAGGCATGTGGTATAAAATTGTTGTCTGCATGCTTAAGCAACGGATTATCCCAAGTTCAACCTCTTCCCCTTAGTTAAGATTAATTCTATTTTGTTTCCAAGTTGGTTTATACCGGCTTACATATCATATCGGTCCCACCTAAGAGAAAATGTGAAAAAGAGATAGTCCAAATTGAAGGAAGAGCCTTCACAAGAAAACGTAAAGCCCATCGATAATTTTTCCAGATCACAAGATCTGGAGAACCATTCCACTATTAAACATTGTAGAGTCTAATTGGGCCTCGGTGGCGGGTTTGGTTCCTACTGTTGAATCAAGGTATTTAAGGCCCATCAACAGATTGTTACAATGAATTTCTTGTTTCCATATCTCCTCACAAAAAGAACAAACAAACAAACCAAATTCCCCCAATAATATCTGATCAAGGGTTACATATAATACTTACTTTCTCAATTGTGGTGGATAGATCTATGTATAAACATAAGTCAAATTTTGCAGTCACAATATGATTAGTGAAGAAAGCTTAAATAGAGAGTAAGATGCTTGAAAGGATGATGGATGGGTGGGAGTATACAAGGGTTTGTAAGTATTGAATTTTGGTTACACACTGAGTATAAAGATGAGATAGAGGGCGCCAAAGAGATTTTCATAGCATTTTTATGCATGTAGCTTGCAATCGACATACGTATCGATTGTGTTAGTGAATATAGTAACACATGTATGTGACTATTGCCATGTTGATTTTCTTATTCCTTCAAATCACACAAATATTATTTCATGGAAGAGCGAGAGGATTTCTTAATGAGTGTTGAGGTCAACTTAATGAGGTATTCATGGGAGAGAGAGGATTTCTTAATGAATCATATTTTTGAATCAAGAGATTGTTGTAGCCTTATACAAATGTTTGTTAACTATTTCTCTCATTTGATGGAGTCCAGGTAAAACCAAACATGTATTTTCAGATATGTCCTCCTCGAGCGAGGGAAGCTCAAGAGGACTAGAGGAAAGTGAGACATCTAGTAGGCCTAAAAGAGGGAGATCAACTAGATGTCAAAATATTAGAATAAAATTCCATAAACAAATGGATTTTTTTCTCGTGGAAGGGGGGTCATGTTCTTATGATGATGAGACCATAGGTGACATCAAGGTTCCCTTGAGTTACAAACATATAGTGAAACAATGGGTACCCAAGGATATTCATCATCTAAACACACATTTTTGTGTGAACGAGAGGATATTTCAGATTGCACCATTGTCATTACACGGTTTGGGGTTGTTTTGCATGGATGGTATAAAGGTGGGTTACGACAGATGTACTAAATTGATGGAGTATGTTAGACCCTGCTACAATTACGGAGATTGGATGCAGTTGGTCCAATATACACGCAGTATGTACATATACAGAGTGTCTGCAAATTATTTACAACTAAAAGACAATAATCAAAATAAAGGATTGAGTATGTACATTGATGGAAGGCCAAAAACATCAAGGAATATTGTAGGGTTTATAAACAGTACACAACCTAGGTCTACAAATAAACAACCCGATTGCATATTTGAGGGGCGTGAAGGAAACCATGTTTTCATGTGTGCCATAAAATTAATAGTTGCAAGGGAAGAGTTGTTGATCAATTACAATTTGAATTGAATAGATACAAACATTGTTACTATGGGAGTGGTAAATATAACATTTCACCAAACCTGTTATTAATGAATCTAATAACTTATGTTTTTGTTAATTAATGTTTTTTGTTAATGTTTCATTTCGATATAATAAATATAAGGAATATGTTTCATTAAATGACACCATCCTCTAGGAAATAGGTATACCTCATTTTTAATTATGTTTTTTCAAGAGTCTCTTGGTTTCATTTTGATATTAATGGTTTCAATATTTTTATTGCAGGTTGCTAATCGGGGAAAGTCCCCGATGGATGAGATGATGCCATCGTCAGGGTAGTAGGTATACCCCATTGTAGATTGTACAAATTAAATATAAGAAATGTGTTTTTTAATTATGTTTTTTCGAGAGTCTATTGGTTTCATTTCGATATTAATGTTTTCAATATTTTTGTTGCAGGTTGCACCTTACAGTGGAAAGTCCCCGATAGATCAGAGGACATCATCCTTGGTCCATTTGGTATAACCCATAGTAATTGTACAAATTAAATATGTTGTATTATTACATTTTTTTATGAGTCTATTGTTTTCATTTCGATATTAATGTTTTCAATATTTTTGTTGTAGGATGTGCTTGATCGGGGAAAGTCCTTGATAGATCAGAGACACCATCCTCGGCTCAGCGAGTATAACCCATAGTAATTGTACACTTAAATATGTTGTATTATTACATTTTTATGATGAGTCTGTTGGTTTCATTTCGAGATTAGTATTTTCTATATTTTTGTCACAGGATACGTATCCATTAGCAAATAAATCCATAGAAATGGATGTGGATGAGATAATGTGTGATGATGACATCGTATCATCGCTTAACCCCTTTTAGATGTTAAAGAATTCCGTAAAATAAATAAATGCAGAAATCCTTCGTTTGGTATTCATTCACCCACAAATGGAGGAGATTAGAGAAAAGATTGATCGTTTGATGATAAGAGCTCAGTTGTTGAATGTAAGTTGCGGGATAATTAATTAGAAGATAAATTCATTTATGGTTTTATATTTTCTACTCGTATATGTCATGAAATAAAATATGGTTTGTTTTTACAGGTGTATTTGCATCCACATAATCTTGGTGAGGGACCTGCTGCTACTATTGATGCTACTGATGAGTCTTCACATCACGAACATCTAACCCCACGTGCATTTGAAAATGTGCCATTTTTTTCAACTGAACAATCAGAAACACATAGTAGGACACCCTAGAGGGAAGATGTGGGTGCACCCTCTATTGCTCGACACACGACAGATCATGCATAACAGGGTTAGGGGGTTGATGCAGCAGAGAGTAGTATTGATATTGCTCAAGAAACATTTCCTGGATCTTCCCGTGTTATTAGCACGGGAACAATACATACCACATTTTTGGTGGACGAAAATATCGTTCCCATAAATATAGAGAAGATCCCAAGTATTTAAAAAATGTTTTAACTATTATATATAATTTGATTGAAATTTACTCATAGATCATTCTTTTTAAACTAATGATGACATGATCATTTTGCAGGAAATTATGTTTTTTTAAACATCTAAATGATTGGTCACTGGAGATATTTGGGCCCACCATCCACATAGGGTGGTATAAACAAATAAAAAATTTAAAAGACGAGCTCATTAATCGATTGATTGGTTTGTTCGGTGTTGAGACCTTCAACCGAGCGGAGGTCCTCAAGAAATTCGACCAACATATGAAGATTGTGAGGGACCAATATAGGGTTCATCTAGAAACGAACCCTAGGTATGAGTTCCCTCCAATGATTCCAGTAAGGAAGTGGAAAGCCCTGTTGGATGACGGAAGGGAGAGGGATTTAAGAAAACATGCAAAACTACCACCAGACACAAGAAGGTATGCAATACTTTGAACAATGTAATTATATGTTTATTACTCTTTATTTTTACACGAAATTTGCAACATCTAACATATTTCAATTTTTTCATAGGCTACCAGACACATCAAAGGAAACAAAGGCCATACTAGAAAATCATGGCCAACACAAGCTTGGGCCTGGTGGTTATTCGAATCTCATGGAACAAATTGTAAATATCAATAAATCAAATATTGTATCCAAATAAAAAATTGCATATAAATTTGTTTTTATTTCACCATAAAAGATAAATTGATTATCTTATACGAAATTGCAGGCCGATCGGTTCAACGAAGTGCCAACGAAGGATGATTTGAGGCTTGGCTTCCAACACGGATTTACAACTGTTATTGAATGCCGAAAAATCTTGGGCATTGGGCCAACACAGTCTTCCAGTGATCCACCCTGCGTGCAGGTAAATAAAATCAACAAAGTTTATTTAAGATTGATTACTTGTGCAATCTATTCATTATTAATTTTGGCCATAAAATATTGAGCTTCTTTGTTTTAAGCAAGAAAGCCACAATACACATAATGCTCAGGATGGAGAACGACTGGCCAATGAAGGTCATGTTGTGCATCCTGGTAATGGATGTATTCATGTGATACAAAAAACTTAGTATGAATTACAGTTGAAAATATTTAATTGCAAATAGTGTATTAATTTTAATCTTTGATGTTTCAACTCCAGATAATGGATAGGGTCATCCTGTACAAGATGAGGCAGATAGACAAAGAGATGAAGCACATGATGTGGCCCTGCCAGGCAAATATCACCACTCTAATGTTGTTTTTATTAATGAAATACTTGTAATGATATAAACAAAGAATATCAATTTAAAATTTCTTCATTATTGCAGTAGATCCTGACACCTTACAGTAACATCCACATTGTGAGTACACGACCTGACAAACAATAAGACAAGTTGTAGAGGTGACCAAAAGAACTGATAAATAT
>JASDQU011027521.1:18772-30984 GCA_032191745.1 Picea mariana | reverse complement strand
AATTTTTTTTTTTTTTTTTAAGTTTGAAGGGATTTTTTGCTCTTCTTTTTAACAAAAAAATCTATTTTTGATTTTTAAATTATTGTTTTTCTGGGAAATTTTAATTTTTTTTAATTTTTTTCTAGTATTTCTTTGTTTTTCACAATTTTGTTATCTCATATGTTTTGAATATGGTAAATATAACAATACTTTTAAGAAATTATTTATGTTTCATTCAATGTAACTTGTATTTATTGTTTTATTATTAAAAGTAAAAAAATATTAAAAAGTGACGTTGAATTTTTAAAGTATATTGTGATATTTTCATGGCATTATGTATTAGCTTGTGCTTTGCGTGATAATAACATTTAAGGGTTTCTTTATGATTTTGTTTATAGTAATGATGAGTTTTTTACCACATTATAAAAATGTGTCATTTTCATACCCCGATTTTAGAATGGGTGCTACCGGTAGCAGTACTTTTCAATTTGATGGTTGATTTTGAGGTTTTGGTTTTAATGGTACCAAGTGATAAAAATACGATTTAAATTGATCTCAAAATTTAGCGTTTTGAAAAGAAAAAAAAATTCAAAAACATCTTATTTGTTTTTAGGTGTTGATTTTAAGTTTTTTTTGAGCTATTGTCTAAGTTTTGAAGCCCGTGTTTGAAAAATGTTGTAATTTTGACTTCGCTTTAAAAAATGGTGCTACCGGTAGTACCACTTTTTTATTTGGGGGTTGATTTTGATGTTTTTTATGCAAAAATATGGGTTTTTGGGGTCAAAGTTCTCGTTTTGAGGTCACATTTCTCATTAAGTTTGTAACTATGTTTTTTATGATTAATTACAAGCTGGGGGAAACATGTGTGTTACAAGGACATACTTAGAGGCCACTAAGATGGAGAATCTATAGAGAGGGATGGTCTGGAGCACATATTTCACAAGAATTAATCTCCCTACCAAGTTGAGGGATTTGAAGGCCCAATCCTCCAATTTTTTGTAAGATTGGAGATAAGGTCATCCCAAACCGATTTCTTCAAGGAGCTTTTTGCCAGAGGGTTGCCTAGGTGTACTTTGATGGAAGAGTACTACAAAGGAACCCTAGTGTCTCTGCTAAGTGGGCTTGCACTGCAACAGGAGTGTTGAAGAAGAAAATATGAGTTTTTCTTTGGTTAATCTATATTCTTGAGGCTTTCGAGAATTTTGTGGCCTCAAGAATGCAGATTAAGAATGATACAAATTGTTGATGTGTTGTTGGTTTTTCATCCCCGTGAAGATTGATACCTTTCCACTTAACTTGAGTCGTTGTTGCTTGAATAGAGCACCCTAACCCTTCTGCCATAATAAAAAAGAGGAAAGGAGAGAGGGGGTTACCTTGTTGAATACTTCAGGAGGGGGAGAAGGTAGGTGAGGGAGAGCCATTTAGTAGGATGGAGAAGAAAGAAGTTGAAATCAAAGACATTATCCATTTGATCTAGGGAGGGGAAACCCAAAGGCCTGAAGGATATTAGCAATAGTCCCAACTAAGGCTAACATAAGCTTTGGCCAAGTCCAACTTGATCAACAACCCTTGATTGTGGGACGATTTCAAAGAGTGGATGTGCTCCTGGACCAGAATTATGTTGTCATGTTCTGACGACCTTCCAGAAAACCTGATTGCTTCTGAGAGATTAAAAGAGGGAGGAGCGGCTTCAGGTGGTTGGCAATAACTTTAGAGATGATTTTATAGATCACATTACAAAGGGATATAGATCTAAATTTGATAGGATCTTCAACCTTGTCCTCTTTGGGGATTAGGGTTAAGAAGGTTGAATTTAAGGCAGGAAGGACCGTGAGGTATCTTCTTGACTTTTCGACAACACCTTCCCAAACATCTTGTTTTATCACATACCAACACGCATGAAAAAAGTCTGTTGTAAAACCATTCGAGCCTGGAGATTTACCTTTGGGCATTTTTATGATTGCTTGTTCAACCTCTTCCATCAAAATGTCTCTCATCTCATAGCTTCATTATGTTCTTTGGTGATCAACTGAGGTATGTCTTGGTTATCTTTTTGATAGCTTCTTTCCCGTTTTCTTGGGTCTTTCATCAGGGTACTATAATATTGAACTAATTTAGTTTCTATTTCTCGGTGGTTACTGAGTTTATTTCCATTTGTGTCTCTAATCGATGTAATTCGATTAGAGTCCCTGTGTTGGAGCATAGAATTGTGGAAGAATTTCATATTCTTTTCCCCTGCTTTTAGCCATTGAACTCTTGATTTTTGATGCCATAATTGTTCTTCTTGATTCTCTCGGATAAATATTTGAGCTTTTAATTTTGTCGCCTCCTCAATGAGTTCATTTGAGCGGCCATTTATTATTATATTTTGTTTAAGTTGTTGCATCTCCTCCATAAGTTGGCTTTTGGCCCATGAAGATATTCCCAAGTTCTTCTTTGTTCCACTTTTTGAGCCATTGTTTGAGATTCTCTAGGTGTTGTTGAACACGATACATTGGTGAACCCATTGATATAGCCCATCTTTCCACTAACCCTCAAAATTCTTCCAGAAGGATTGATTATTTAACTAGTATTGTTCAAAATGAAAGGGTTTTTTCTTTGGACTAGCTTGGATGTCTGTGGTAAGGGATATGTGCTTTGGACTAGCTTGGATGTTTGTAGTAAGGGCTACAGGCTAATGATTAGAACCTTGGAAAGGTAGAATCGAGGTCTCTAAAGTATAGTTAAGCTGTAAAAGGGACTCTGAGACCAGGAAACGATCAAGGCGAGAGGCTATCTGCTAAGGGCCTCTCCTATGGTTGTTATAGGTAACAATTCCATTATTGGTTTTCAAATCCACCAGACTTAGGTCGTTCAAAACCTCCTTGAAGCGCTCTGAGTATAAATCCAGTCGATTTCCCCCCCTTTTTTTTGAGAGGGACAGGATGAAATTTAAATCTCCTCCCACAATTCATGGGGTGTGAGAGGCATATGGATTGAAGCTTGAGAGGTATATGGATTGAGGCTTTGAAGAGAGTTCAAAAAGGCTAATTTGTCTTGCAGCAATTGCGGGCCATAGACATTTGTAACTATTCCTTTTTAATATGAGCTGACAAGTTGGAAGTTAGCTGAGAGGGAATGCCGGGTTGAAAAGAAAACATTGAGGGAGATATCTGAAGGATGTCATGGGATGTCCAAGCCACTAGAGGCTCCACTTGCATCATTAGCTACCGACTGGCTTCCCCTCCAACATTTTGAGGCTATCTTCTCCAAAAATTTAGACGAGAACTTGGTTTCTTGAATCATTATAATAAATGGTTGTTCCTTAGAGATCATAGTTTTCAAGGCTCTATGTTTGCTATGGCCATTGAGACCTCTTATGTTCCATGAGATTACTTTCATTGAGAATGTTGAGGTTGATATGAGAACTTTTTCGTCATACTTTTGATTCTACCTGAATTAACTAGGAGTTCCCCAAACTTTTGAAGAAGTTGTTTTCTATAAGGTCGACCTCTCTTCTTATCATCCTTGGTTAATTTAATAGATTTTTTAGCTGAGGAAATTCTAATGTCTAATGAAGATGTTGTATTATGCTTACCTTTCTATGCAACCACTGCTTTCTCCTTATGTTTTGATTTGAGGAGGGTTGATTCCAGGAACTAGATTTGTTCTCTGGAATTGAATGAACTTTTTGCTTTGCATAGGTTGTAGCTATACTTTGTAGATCTAGTCCTTCTAATTCCATTTCATCATTGTCTTCCTGAGTTATTTTTCTTTCTTCTATAGTCATCGTTTCCTCATCTTGATCTTTGATTATGGTGTTTCCTTGATGCAGATCAACGTCTGCGTTCTCCATTGTCTTGGGTTCGGGTCATGTAGCTTGGATCTGGTTCTTCTTTGACTGGATTTGCCCCTCATTTCTCTGGATCTCTAGTTGATGTTCTTCTATTGTTGCTAATTTTCAACGATGTTACTGGTTCGAGGGCCCTTAGGATCGGGATGAGGTGTTGTCTTTCTGAGGATCTTACTCTTTGATTGAATCTTTTTGAATCCTTCTACATCGTTTTTGTGTTGAGATTTGGGTTGATCTGATGACTTGTTTAGAGGACAACCCCTAAACAAGTGACCATGGACATGGCATTTATGATAGTAGAAAGGAATGTGTTCATAATCAATTGTTCATATCCACTCTGTCTCTGAATCTGAGGCTGATTGAG
This sequence comes from Picea mariana, assembly GCA_032191745.1. Classification (NCBI taxonomy): domain Eukaryota; kingdom Viridiplantae; phylum Streptophyta; class Pinopsida; order Pinales; family Pinaceae; genus Picea; species Picea mariana. Next base: position 26,809 of record JASDQU011027521.1, on the reverse strand, counting down.
GCTGGCAAAGCCTTGGACACATCAAGGTACACAAAGATCTTCATTGGTGTGTGGCATCTGTCATTCTGACAAAGGATCCCAAAGTATTTCCAATATCTTCCAAGATTCTGGGTGCGAGTGTTCTTGAGGGAGGGAATATAGGCAACTTCATATTGAGGTTGCTGTAAAATCTTCATTCTCAGGGCTGAAATTCTCTTTCCAGAGTTAAAAAAAATAGGGGCCATTATGGAATACCCTTTCTCGATCTTTGATCAAATTGAAAATGGTTGTAAGGAATCCTTTGGATCCCAGTTTCAGATCCACATTTCCTTTGGGATTCCATCTAGTTTTAATCCACCAAAGGAGGGCCTTTTTCGACAACCATAATCCCATGAATTTGCAAATCAGAGTATGATCTTGCATGTACTAGATGTGTTGCACCATCACTGGTAATTGGATCTTGTACTGCGGAATTTTAGTTGTTTGAGAGATGCAGGTCGAGGACTGACGTCTCTATGAGTTCTTTGTGTTCATACCCTGGTTCTCCATTTTAGGCAAAGATGGGGGTTCTAATTTTGGTTATTATTCCATGGGACTCAGGGTCTTAGAGGTGTTAATTGTCAACGAAAGAGTTGGGTCAGATCTCGACTTTGAGAGGTTAGAGGACAAATGGGAAGATGGATCGCTGCTACCAGTGATCACATTTCAGAAGGAGGGGGCGATGCCACCTCCAGTGGTGGCTACCATTGTAGGAGGGAGGGGGAGATTCAAAAATCAAAAGTTGTAGGTTGAAGTCATTGAACATTGTTAATATTACTTTGGTTAATATGTACTTTAGGATAGCTTGGATCATTAGATTAGCTAGATGCAAAAATTTGATTCAAATATTTTTATTTCCCTTTAATTTCTTTGTAATTAAAATTTGATGATAAATATTAAAAATTGAATCATTGTTTTAAAGATTGAGCTCTTAATAAGATAGTAAGAAAGAACATGCATACTAATTTAGGTGACATTTTAATGACCCCGCAATGTACAAATGTACATTAATTCAATACCTATAATCGGAAATTTTTAGTATAAAATGAAAATGATAAATACTTTATTTGCAAGTCATAAAATGTAGTGGTTAAGCAATTTGCTTTATGTCAAATGTGATTAAATTGGTCTTTTTATTTTAACAAAATAAAAAATAAATCATTCTCCCACTTTTGAACCTATTTTTTTTTCTCCCTTTCCTATTCACGTAAAATAAGTAGTCCTACTTTTATTCAATGTGGTCAACTTCTTTTTAGTGGTTAAGCAATTTGCTCTATGTCAAACTTGATTAAATTGTTCTTTAAAATAAAAATTAAATCATTCTCCTTCCCTCTTTTGAACCTATTTTGATTAATCTTTTTGCCCTCCTAAACATGTAAAATGTAAAATAAGTAGTCCTATTTTTATTATTTAATGTGGTCAACCTCTTCTATTTGGAGCACATAGTCAAATTCAATTCTTCATGTAAAATAAGTAGTCCTACTTTTATTAAATGTGGTTACCCTCTTTTGTTTGGGAGCACCTAGTCAAATTCAATTCTCCAATGAAGGGTTAAGATTTTAATGGATGGGTGAGACTTACTTGCCATTCATTACTATTTCTAGTAGATTTTACCACACAACCAAATTGTTGTTTTTACCACAATCTTTTTTAGGTGTGCTTGGGGTTCCAACCATTGGATCCCATTGATGTAGCTCTCATGTTCCATCATCACCAATATAGTCCATTCACGCTAACAACAGGTTCATGATATCTTGCAAAAGACTAATGTTAGGTACAAGCAATGACATGACAAACATCGAGTTCCATACAAGTTTCAAGTTGGTGAGAAGGTATGGTTGCATTTGCAGAAAGAGCGTCTCACAGGCCCCTAGAGGAAGCTCAAGCCACTTCGATATGGGCCTTACACCATCACAAAGGTTGTGGGTGAAAATGCTTTCGAATTGAGTATTCCTCCTTTCCTTGGCTCACACCCAATATTTAATGTGGAGTAGCTTTAACTATATTTCCCACCTTTACTAGACACCTTTGAGGTGGCTGAGCAATTGGTCCCTACAAACTTCAATCATGTTTTCCTTGAGCAAGCTATAGTAGATCGGATCATGGACACCAAGATGAAGGGCACCCATTAGCAGAACATACAACTCTATCGGGTTGTCAAAGTAGGACAACTTCTTCAACAAGGAAAATGGGTCACCAAGACTTAGATTCAACAAAAGTTTCCCCATCTATTGTAGGAACTTGACGCAATGGGGAACATTGATTCCTAAGGGGGGAGGACTAATTCAGGTGAATATCGGTGGCCATACACCTCTTCCATTAATTCAACATGGTTCTCCATCTTGGCAGTTTTGTTATGATTTTTTGGGTCCTAAACTTTCGGGGCTGTTTTGAGTCCCTAAATGATGTTTTTTGGGAAATTCAAGGGCCTTGGTTTCGTTTTGACACACCAAATTCATGCCACAATATTGTAGTTCGTAGTTAGAGCTTTCTAATGAGCTGCAATGTGCCCCAACATAGATAGTATGTGAAAGTTGCGTCCATGGGAAGTTGATGTAGCAATTAACCACCTCGGGGCCCCAAAATAACTTTTGGCACTTTGTCGTCTAGGGTTAGGGTTTTGAACCTTTTAGGGTTCTTGCTTCATGTTAAAAGACCATTCTTTCGGCCTCTTATATGATCTTTTTCAAATGAGTGTAGCCGACATCTCCTCTCTTCAGAGACAAGTTACCACCATTCTAGCCAATTTGTATTCTACAATATTCTGTTATTTTCTTCAATAATATAAGTTGGGTTTCCACTGTATTATTGTGCTTTATGTTATATTTCTCTGTGTGTTTCATTTCGTTTCCTATACAATTCATCTCAACATCCCATTTAGAGAATTTTTTCAATGGAAAACTAATCTATAATATATATAATGATACAAATATTTTTATGTTTCAGTATACTCGTTCCAACACCAACAACACTTCCTCCGCGACAACAAAACAATTGGGGTTTGATAAGGGGCACTCAAAACATCTCATTTTCAATGAGCTATGTCAGAATTTGACAATATCAAAGGCAAAGTCCTGAACAATTCACTCATTTTGGGGGGAATTTTGCTAAAACCCTAGGGTAGACTTCCTTCATGGATAGTGATTTGACTATTATGGGACTATAATTTCCATCAGTCATTGAATTTGAATATAAAAGCTCTCCAAAAACATAGATGCTTTGAGTGCCCCTTATCCCCCTCCAAAACGATCATACAAACCAATCACCAACCATTATAATTTCTTAACACATAATCCAAGATATACAAAAAAAACTGAACATAACATAAATAACATACTTGCAGTGATTCCATTTTATCATTAATTACAAAAAATGCATTATAAATAAAATATAATATTTCCTTAAATATCCATCTTTGAAAGCCTTACTTAATTTCTTGACCACTAGATACTCCATTGTTGTTACATCCAAAATATATTTTTCCCAAAAGAAATAGATGATGTATATTTGACATCTTAATTAGAAGAATATGGAATCAACAAATGAATTCATGTTTAGTAGGTCCATGAGGAGCCTCATAATTGTAATTCAAATGGATTTCATGCTACTTTTACACAACATTCTTTACATCTTCATCAGAAATCAAAATAGCTTGTGTGCAATCATATCTCAGTGGAGGGCTTGATATTAAATATCAGAATTTTTTCATGGTTTTGTTTTGGACAAGTGGCAGTATATGTATACAATTATATTTATAATATAATAAGAAATTTTTAATTGGAAAAAAATCTTCATAAAAAAACGAAGTGATGTGTATATCATTAAACATTGTATAATTTTTTTTAAGAAAATAACTTTATATTCGATATTTGAAGTGTTAAATCATAGTACACATGAAAACTGCTTACTCAAAAAGTCACGGTCTAAAATGTTTTCTTGAGATTACGTCTTTTTTTCTATCTTTTCTTTGTACAATACAACCATCCTAGGCTCTTCTATGGTAGCCTTCAAAAGCATTCTTTTTCAGCCTTGGACTTAACATAAAAAAAAAAAAAAAAAACACAAAACTCGGTTTTTAAACATAAAATGGAAACCTTTCAGCTTCTATATTAATAAAGAGATCTTTCAGAGGTTGAGATTGTGTCCCTCCTTCGAACTCTTGCTCAGATAGAAGCCCATCCTCTAATAACCATGCTTTTTTAGATAACAAATCCGCTTTGGAGTCTAATTCTCTATAAAAATAACATTGTATAATTTTGTAATTATGCAAGTTATATTTCAATGGTATTTGGGTTCATTGGTGATGTTACAAAGTTATAAGTTGCCCACAAGAGTTCCAATCCAATTGCAATTGTGTGCTTTCACACTTAAATGACACATAGTTATATAAAAGGAGGTTGGGGCTAGATGCATGTCTTGAGTGATTAGGGCAAAATAAATACTCCTCAAAACTTGGTTTTTAGACAAAGAAGTCTATATAATATAATACAATTACTTATGAGTGTGTTTCTAAGAATATCTTCCATCAAAAATTATTTCACGTGATGTAAAGTTGTGTTGATATTATGGTAGCTGTGGGAGGTATTTACCTCCATGTGTAAACCTGACGAAGATAGAATACTCCAGGAAGAAAAAAGAAACCCTAATGAGTTGGCTAATAACCCTAGAAGACTTGTCGGCTCAAGAAGATAATTTATATTAGGTTATTAGCCTCCAAGAGAAGAAGCCAGCCAGAAATAATAATATATACTGAACAGACAGATACCCAGAATGAGAAGTCGGCCCAGGCAATTAGCCAGAATTAGTATAAATACAGGAGGCCATTTCTCATTCTGGCAGGCAGTCTCAGAATTGCAGAGCAACACTTGTGCGCACTGCAGTTGCCCAGTTTCTGCGCAGGTTTGGAGGAGAGTTGTCGTTGTAGCTGCTGCAGCTAGCAGTTACGCTTGGACTATCTCTTGGCTAGGGTTTGGACTATCTGATCATCTCCTGTTGGTGCACTATACTTGGGGAAAGGTGTGCTACCCCTTGTTTGGCTATCTAGCCTAGGGTTTGCTTTCAGAGTGATTCTTTCTCAAGGTTAAGGTGCTCGGAGGGTGGCTTCGGCCTATGGTTGGGTGACAATAAAGATATTGTCAATGGTAAAATGAGCACATCCACTTATATTCTAACAGTTTATGGGCCCACACCTCCTTCATGCAGTCTAACTGCTGGAAGGAAACATAGCCAGAAGGATATTAAGCTCGTTGAAGCACTGTCGCTAGGGTTACTAGCAGGTGCAGTTGCAGAAACCCTAATCCTCTCGTTGAGACACCTTAAGTGAAGAGATTGACCTAATCTCCGGATAGATCAGTGCGCCCTAGCCTAGCACATCTCCTGGTACTCTCAGCAAGCCAAGACGTCAAGTTTGAGTTTGTGGTCAAATCTAGGGTTTGACCAAGTCAAAGCAGCGATGACTTATTCTATGAAGTCAGAGAATACGTTAGATGGAGCCTCTAACTTCATAGCGTGGAAGACAAGGATTGACCTCATCCTTGCCAAGAATAAAGTGTTGGATATCATGAAAGGAAGATCGTGGAACCAGAGTTTGAAGAAGGAAAAGAGAAGGAACCACAGAACGTTGCAGTTATGGAGAAGTTCAAAGACGGTGACATCAATGCCATGAGTATCATAGTGGAATCTATAAAAGATCACTTGATACCCTACATCTCCCATCTTGACTCATCGAAGAAGATGTACGATGCCCTAACAAACCTCTTCTCAGTCAAAAACATTGGATAAGTAATGAGTCTGAAGAATGAGCTCTGTGACATGAAGATGAATGACGACGACAACATAACATCATACTTTGTGAGAATCTCTCAGTTAAGAGATCAACTATAAGATATTGAAGAGATCATCTCAGAGAAGGAGTTGGTAAACATAGTACTCAATAGTCTTCCCAAGACGCGGGATGCATTTGCCGCAAGCATGAACACAAGAAAGGAGTATCCGACATTTGAAGAACTTTGGACTTGTTGTGCTCAAGAAGAATCCAGGATCAATGCAAAAGAGAAACCCCAAAAGAAGTACGATGATCAGGGCTTCACAACAAGATTCAAGAACTTCAGGAACAAAAGGAAGTTTGGTTCAAAGAAGAAGACAAATCAAGAGAAAGATATTTCAGAAATACAATGCTTCAATTGTCGAAAGTATGGTCACTACAAGAATCATTGTCCCGAGCTAAAGAAAAGGAAGGAGAAACACGAAGCATCAATTGTCGAAGAAAAGGAACCTACAAAGAAGACTAAGCAGGATGAAAGAGACTTCTTCTTCTAAAGGTAACAATACTCTTCTTACTTCTTGTACATATCTTGTTTGCATCGTCTTTGTACATATCTTGTATATCTATCTCTTGGAAGATAATGTGTTACAAGAAGAACTATACCTATGGAAGAACAACAAGATAAGGAAGGATATCATTAGACAATACACATGATGAACTACGTCAAACAAATCATGTGAAAGCTATTGCAAGATAAGCCGAATCCATCATGAAGAGACTTAGAAGAAGCAAAGACAAAAATAAGCCAGAGAAAGACTTATAACATTTTGTAGAAGACAACAAGACGGAAGTGTGGACTCTGTCAGACAGAGAGAGCCAATTATATATTGCAGTAGACAACAAGGATGCAACCGAAAGCGTGGACTCTCCCACATGGAGGGAGACGATTATACATCACCAAAGAGAAGATCATGCATGAAGCAAGGATTAGGAGGGAGATAATCCTATGATCCATTGAATATGATGAAGTATATATCCATGGCAGTAGCCATGAAAGGCAATACGTGTTCAGTTCGACCTTAGAAGAAGACTTCTTCAAAGAGAAGCCTTAAAGTATCCCTGTTTGTCCATCCACATCCGTGATCCTACGATGAAAGAAATAAATGGAATCCTTAGGGCATGGAATCTATAAGAAACTCCATGGACCCAAGAGCTAAAGAAAAACATAAGAAAGAACATGAAGATTCCAAGAAAGAAGAGAAGCATGAACAACCAGTCATTGTATCAAGAATCAGAATATTACCAGCCTGATATGAACTCACTAAAAGCAATCAAGCAGAGGAACTGAAAGTTGTGATGAAGAACAATGTATGGAAGACTTATGAATGAAAGCATTGCAAGATCTAGAACTAGAGGTTCTCCCAGACAGAAGGAGAAGACTATAATGATTGCTCGTTCCAGTAAACCAGACATACCTCTACATGAGTCATTATATCATCCATGGGTTGGAGTGCTACATCAAGATAAATGCAAAGATTGTTCTCCAGAGCAATTGAACAAAGAGCATATGAAGAGCAACCTCAAGACTTTGAAGCATACCAGAAAGAGACTCTTGTATACATATGGAAGAAGATAACTTGGTGAAGAACCTCCAATGCACAACAGAAGTGTGGTGAAGATTCTCTATAACAAAGATATTGTATCAAGATGATTACTCAGTAGATCAGATCTCATGATGACAGAAGAAGTGCCACATGGATANACTGCTACGTCACCGATCTCGGTGACGTAGCAGTGTGTTCCAACAATGATATACTTTATTGATCAGAGTTACATGAAGCCTTCAAAGAAAAACCAGTGCTCCAGAACAAAGTACATTTGAAATCAAGCATTACATTATCCGTGATGAAGTTCAGAAAGGAGAAAGAGGTTCTCCAATACATATCTCCACAGATGAGCAGATAAACATACATATTGGTAAAGCTTCTATCCAAGATGAAAGAGTTTGTGTACTCAGGTTGGAGCTCGTGGAGACGACTTCCTTATTGAAAAAGGAAGAGATGACTCCCAGGTTGGGAGGGAGCATTGATATGTATTGATTTATGAACAGACATTTTTCAGTTCGAAAAATGGTCCAGGATGAGCAGCTTCCTTTCCAGTTCGGAAAGTGGATTGAGATTTCCGACGGACAACGATTTCCCATTGTGGTTAACATGGGAAATGGTCCAGATTTATGATGTATCATAGACAACGAC
>JASDQU011027521.1:0-18178 GCA_032191745.1 Picea mariana | reverse complement strand
CAAGTACTTGTGTGTTACTTGGTGTGGTAGTGTACCACTGGATTGTAGTTATGTACTACTATGGATAGACACAGTTGTGTTCTATTTTGTTTCGATTGCCTTGAAGATTATCAATAGTATTGGAAATTATTATCAGTTAGATGGATAATCAAAGGACAGAGATTTCCTAGACGAAAAATGGTTCAGAGCATTTACTCTTCTAGATTAGAAGAATGGCTCTTGTATCACTCTGTGGAGTGAGCATCATGTGTGATTACTCAGATAGAGTATGGTTTCGAGAGATGATGTAGATGATGACATTGATGATGATGATGGTGCTCATGATCTAGTCTATACAACTATGTTGATGCTAGCAGGTGAATGGTATGTTTTTTGTGCTCAAGACCATTACCTGTAATACCTCCCTAGTTAGGAGGGAGTGTTGATATTATGGTAGTTGCGGGAGGTATTTACCTCCACGTGTAAACCTGACGAGGATAGAATACTCCGGGAAGCAAGAAGAAACCCTAATGAGTTGGCTAATAACCCTAGAAGACTTGTCGGCTCAAGAAGATAATTTATATTAGGTTATTAGCCTCCAAGAGAAGAAGTCGTCCAGAAATAATAATATATACTGAACAGACAAATACCCAGAATGAGAAGTCGGCCCAGGCAGTTAGCCAGAATTAGTATAAATACAGGAGGCCAGTTCTCATTCTGGCAGGCAGTCTCAGAATTGTAAAGCAGCACTTGTGCGCACTGCAGTTGCCCAGTTTCTGCGCAAGTTTGGAGGAGAGCTGACGTTGCAGCTGCTGCAACTAGCAGTTACGCTTGCACTATCTCTTGGCTAGGGTTTGGACTATCTGATCAGCTCCTATTGGTGCGCTATCCTCGGGGAAAGGTGCGCTACCCCTTGTTTGGATATCTAGCCTAGAGTTTGCTTCCGGAGTGATTCTCTATCAAGATTAAGGTGCTCGGAGGGTGGCTTCGGCCTATGGTTGGGTGATAATAGAGATATTGTCGATAGTAAAACGAGCACATCCACTTATATTCTAACAAGTTGACCTTTAGTAAAGTAGTTTAATTTATGTTGACCTTCAATAGGGTAGTTTAATTTATGTTAAGATTTTAATATTTCTCATGTGATCATAAGAAACCCAATTTTTTTCTTTTTATATAAGTACCATCGAGTCCCATTTGAAGTAAGAATAGGGGTTGTTGGAATCCTCATTTCAATCTTTATTATTCATTTGAAGCAAGAATAGGGGTTGTTGGAATCCTCATTTCAATCTTTGTTATTCTTATGCCTTTTTGTTTGTTGTTTAAAATAAATAATTAAAAATCTCTTTTATATCTAATCAATATTTATTTAATTTAATGTTTATATAGATTTCAATTTTAATTATATCATTATTAAAAATGAAAATTTATAATTATAAAAATATTTGAAAGAAATTAATGAAATTTTATAATCATAAAAACATTGGTAAAAAATTATTTATTTGAAAGAAATTATATATAAAATATTTGACTTATTTTTCATATGTGTACAAAATTAGAACAAACAAACATATCAATCCAACTCTTTGTTACTCCCATATTATGTAGTATTGTTTTTGTTTTGTTTTGTTGTTAACAATGGCTAAAGAGTTTTTTTCAATGTATGCAATTTTATATTTTATGTTTGTATATATTTCAATTTTGTTAATATAAGATTTTAAGATTTTATAAAAAAAAATTGTTTGTTAGAAATGTTCGTCACTTGTAATCTCGGCATTTCAATTGTTGGTTAATTGAAGCGGGGTGACCTAACAAACTAAACCCACACTTTAACTGATTGAGCTAGCCGGAATTGACAATATAAAATTTTATAATTATAAAAACTTTTTTAAAACATTATTATAGAATATTTAATTTTACATATAAAAAGGTGGATAAGTAAAAACAAATTCTCCATTTGAGGTGATTTTTTGGGAGTCTAAATTTTTTACATTTGAAATTTTTTCAACAATCATCAAGCTAATTTGATTATAGAAGATGTAACACCCTATTTCCCCTAGTCTGTAAATATAACTTTATTGGCCAGGGACTATGGCAAACTCAAAGTGTGAATGTTTGATTTGGTGGACCTTTGTATAAAGGTCGATGAATGTAATTCATGTTATTTTAATAGATAATGTAAACATGTTGTATGACTGCTTAGAAGGGGATGTGCTAAGATAGACCATTATTTCTAATGGAAAGGCAGTGGAGGGGACCCTGAAGGGTTGCGTTAACCTCCACCGAACCAATACTATGTTGGTTTTTAATTGCTCAAGATCAAAACAACCCTCTGACCCAAAATGAATTTCAGTCAGGCTGGTAGGTGGGAAGGCCTCCTCAAGAGTTAAGGAAGGGATGGGGCAAACCGCCCATCTGAAGGCTTCCAGACCTGACCACGGACTGGAGATCTGAGCCACACACAATATTGCTAAGAAAGGCAAGAAAGGAAGCGTGGAGGTGGGCAGAGGAGAGCTGCGGAAAAATACAGAGACAAGAGCAGAAACTCTCAGGTCCAAGGAGGGATTGAAAGCAAAAAGTGAGTTATGATCACAGGGAATGGAGACTGATTCAGGAGAAGGAGAGTAACCTTCATCCTCATCTATTCCTATATAGGGAGAAGGAGAGTAACCTTTGTCCCTAACTTTCGTTGAGATGAAAGTAAGAGATTGAATTTCAAAGCATCGTGGCCTAAGCTCGGGGGTGGCCAGTGATAAATCCAGTGGGAGTGACTAAGCCAATGGTTGGGTGGAAACGAGCACCCCTCTCAGTAGTCGCATCACATCTTATGGTTCTGATGAGTGTCTCTTTCATTCTTTGTGCTTCAACTTGAAATAATGAGTGCATGCTTATATTTATACACCTGTAAATGGTTTATGTATTGAATGATTTAGTTAAGAGTATGCATTCGCCCCTTGAGGACTTTTATATCTGCTTAATTTCCCTTATGATCTAGTTTAATTCCTCGAGAATACTCACCCCAGAGAATTTCATTGTCGTCTTAGAGTTGAGTGAGCACTCCCCTGATTTTTGAGGTTGAACCCCGCAAACACTGCGAGGACGGGGTCTATTAAGCTCAAGAGAGGTAGTGCAGGTATGCACCCAGTCTCTGCAAGGTGGCCAGAGACCGAAACCATCTTAGGTCTTAGAGTTGAGGAATGAACGTAAGGAGTGCGTGGAAGAACACTTCTAAGCATTACGTTCAAGAGAAAGAGTGCAAAACTCTTAAGTCATTCTGAGCCAACAAAGCTCCGAAAGAATAGTGAGGTTCGAGTATCGAAAGGATATATCTTTTCGTTTAGAAGATGAACGGATGAGGTCCGTTCGGGAGGTCCCAGGGTCTAGCACGACCGACAGATTTGAAGAAGGGGTGCAGGCGTTAACACCTCGACTCCTTCAGTCTTCGCAAGACTGCATGTCGGGAGATTCGCATGGTGGCGCGACTAGACTCCCAAAACCCGAAGTTGCGACATGATCTGGGCCGTAGATCTAAGGATCCATCAGGACCCTACTTGACCGTCAGATCTGAGTGTGAGGACCAACAACCGTTGGATCTAGGAAAGATGCACGAGGGTTAAACCCTTCGAAAGTATACAGGAGAACACGTGACGAGAGATCAACATTTCGCTGACTCACAACCCAGGGAAGTCAAAGGGTGGAGTTGTGAGAATTCGCGATACGCGAAGTCACGATTTGATCTTAATCGTCCATCCAAGAAGACACATAGCGAGAGATCATCATTTCGCTGACTCGCGACCCAGGGAAGTCAAAGGGTGGAGTCGTGAGAATTCGCGAAACGCGAAATCACAATTTGATCTGAGTCGTTAGATCGTGGGGAGTTGTGAGTCATCGATCTCACGCTCGCAAATATCGAGAAATCAGGAAGATGGAGAACAAAGGTGAACCAACCTCCCAAGTCTCAAAATGTGAAATTGCAACTTAATCGTAGCCTTCGATCGAAGGAAGATCGTGGACCGTAGATCTAGTCTTATCGGGAGTTCGCAACTCAGGAAGCTGGAAGTAAGAGTTCTGGGAACTCACGAAATGGGAAATCGTGATTTGATCTGAGTTGTTGGATCAAGGAGAGATCCGGGCCGTCGACTCATTAGAGGGAAGGACGAGTAAGTGAACTTCGTGAGACGTGAAGTCATGAAACGCGAAATCACGACGTGCCTTTTGATTTGGTGACTGGCACAACCTTGGTCACATAAAGGGAGGGGCTTATCCAGGAGAGCTAGTGCTTAAATACGTTGAAGCTTAAAGGTGTGAGGGAGAAAGTCGTGGGTTCCATATAATCTGCGCTTTGAGGGAAAGAAGACATGTCCAGTGGATTTGAAGTTCTTCCCTGACTTCCATTGACCAGGATTAGAGACCATGGATGGAGGAATCGACTAATTGAGAAGAAATGAATTAATTTTTTTATTCATTTATTTTGACCTGTCGTGGTGTGTTACAAATTGGTATTAGAGTATGGTTACAACACTTGGCCTGCTTGGGCTTACGGACGAGTCATTTAAAAACGCTATTTGGAGTACTTTTAAAGGAGTGACACCTTGCCTTGCCTCCTTTTTAAAAGTCTGGTTAAAAATGTTATTAAAGAAAAGAGTGAAACTTTCTACTGTGTGTATGCATTTAAGAAATTGAATTGTGTATTGTTCATAAACTGATATACTGTTAGCTAACAATAAGTGTTTTTTTTTGTCAACACTCAAGCAGTCAATGATCACGGGAAACCTCCAAGACTAAAGGATGATGACATGTCATGAAGTGGGGGATGTCTCCCACAATAGAGACGAAGAATCCGACAAAAGGAGGGTGGTGGAAACCCCTCTAGATCTGGCTGAAACCATAAGGAGCCTCAGGGTCGAGTTACAGAGTTTCAAGGCCGACAACGAGAGACTGATAAAGGAGCAAGAGAAACAAATAGAAATTAACGCAGTCTTTCTATAGAGCTTATCCGACATACAGAGGCAACTGCAGCACGAACCCACAACCAGTCATGCAGACCAACAACACAATAAGAGAAGTCAGAGTCCACCTGAGACCCGAAAACCTGACTCCATAAGTGACCCCACTGGGAGGAGTACTGCGAAGAAGGTCTAACCTAGAGACAGGGGACACTCATCGGGAGAGTCCTCTGGAAAGGAAGCTTACAACTCCGAAGGATCTTCTAGTAGCAGGGCCAACTCGCATTCTCAGAGGAAAGGAAAGAAACGAAAGTGTTCCAAAACCCATGGTCTTTAAGAGTTCAGGAAATCCAAACCACCCTCATTTGATGGAGAGATTAAGAAGGGAGAAGAGGTGGAAGCTTGGCTACTTGGTTTAAAGAAGTATTTCAGAGTCGATGACTACTCTGAAAACTTGAAGGCTCGAATAACCATCTTCAACCTGAATGGAAAGGCTTCCATGTGGTGGGAAGACCTTAGGAATGTGAAAGGAGTCCATGAGAAGGACTTGTCATGGAAACAGTTTGAGAAATACTTCAGGAAGCGGTATTTGTCAGAAAGATACATGGATGGGAAAACTAAGGAATTCTACGAACTCCGGTTGGGACAACTCACCATAGAGGAATTTGTCAATAAATTTCTTGAACTACTGAGGTATGTACCCTACATAAAAGATGAAAAAACAAAAATGTAGCGGTTCATTAGTGGGTTACCTCAAACCTACCAAGATAGGATTGAGTTCGACGAACCAAGGACTTTAGAAGAAGCTATTTGGAAGGCGAGGTATTGTTATGAATAGTTTGGGAGCAAGACAAGACCCCACGAGGACTGGAAGAAGAAGAGTAGTTCGGGATTCCAAAAGAAAAGGTTTAACTCCTCAAGATTTAAGAACTATGGAAAATATTCTAGGGGGATCCTTCCTGCTAGAACTGTATATCAACAAAATTTCCCCTCTCAAATTGGAAATAAACCTTTTCAAACAGTCCCAACAAAGACCGATAACCTAAAGAAGGAACCCTTAAAATGTTGGGGTTGTGGAGAAAATCATAGATTGAGGGACTTCCCACACAGACAACAAAACAATAAGGGGGTCTACAATATCCAAGAAGCTACCACCATCAATGATGTGGCTAGGAGCATGCCACGAATCTATGCATCCCTAGACAATAATCAAGCTGACCATCAAGCTTCAGTAGTGGAGCTGGAAGGTGTGATCGCCAACCATCCAATTTCTATTTTAATTGACCCAAGTTCTAATTTGAGTTATGTAGCCCCTCAGATTGCCATAAGTGTAAACTGCAACCATTTAGACGTGTTAAACCATGGTTGGTACAACTAGCCACTGGGACCAAAAGAAAGGTGGCAGAGGCCATACCAGCCTGCCAATTCATCATGGGTGGATTGCCCACCCAAGCGACCCTTAACATACTTCCCCTGGGATCTTATGACCTGTTGATTGGTATGGACTGGTTGGCTGCTTATAAAACTAAAATGGATTGTTATCATAAAACTTTAGAATGTGTAAACGAAGAAGGGAGAAACATGACCCTCCAAGGGATTCAAAAGCCTGTCTCAGTGAGACAAATATCAGCCCTTCAAATGAAGAAGTATTACAGGAAAGGGTGTTCCTTATATGCAATACAGGTGTTGGAATCCATTGAGGACGACAAACCAAACCTAGAGGATCACCCCATATTAAGAGAATACAAGGATGTGTTCCCCGAAAAAGTACCAGGTCTACCTCCGAGAAGGGATGTTGATTTCTCGATAGAGCTTACACTAGGAGCGGTACCAACATCTAGAGCACCATATAGGATGAGCACGCCAGAGTTGGTTGAGCTCAAGCTATAGCTAAAGGAGATGATGGACAAAGGCTACATCCGACCCAGTGTATATCCATGGAGAGTGCCCATCCTGTTTGTGAAAAAGAAAGATGACATACTCCGACTGTTCATAGATTACAGACAACTCAATAAGACAACCATAAAGAAAAAATACCCCTTACCCAGAATCGATGACCTGTTCGACCAACTGGGAGGTGCTACCATCTTCTCGAAAATCGACTTGAGGTCTGGCTACCATCAAGTCCGGATTAGGGATGAAGACATCCACAAAACAACCTTTAGGACGAGGTATGGTCACTATGAATTCATGGTGGTTCCGTTTGGGTTAACCAATGCCCCCGCCACATTTATGTGCTTGATGAATAATGTACTCAAGAAATTTCTGGACAAATTTGTATCGATTTTCATTGATGATATCTTAATCTTAGACTCGTACTTCAAGTACTAAGAGAGCATCAACTCTACGCTAAGTTTAGCAAGTGAGACTTCTTTCAAAAGCAAGTCCATTACCTAGGCCATGTCATTTCTAAGGAAGGAGTGGCAGTAGACCCCGACAAGATCAGATCTATTATGGAATGGCCTACCCTGAAGGATGTATATGATATTAGATCCTTCATGGGCTTAGCGGGATACTATAGAAGGTTCATAAAATGGTTTTCCAAGATTGGTTGTCCAATCATTGCCCTTCATAAAAAGGGGATTAAATTCATTTGGACATCGAAATGTGAAGAAAGATTTCAAGAATTGAAATACCTCGTGACCCATGCACCTGTGCTAAAGATTGCAGACCCGGATAATGATTTCCTTGTGTGTACATATGCCTGCAAGGAAGGACTCGGAGGAGTCCTTATGCAAGAGGGACGTGTAATTTGCTACACGTCCAGGAAATTAAACGAGCATGAGATAAATTATGTGACCCATGACCTAGAATTGGCTGCCATAGTACATGCTTTAAAAACGTGGAGGCACTACCTCCTGGGTAGAATATTTGTGCTTATGACAGATCATTGTGGATTGAGACACTTGTTTGATCAGCCAAAACTCAATGGCAGGCAAGCTAGGTGGATGGCTCTCCTAAGTGAATTCGATTTTGAAATCAAACACATAAAAGGAAAGGAAAATAAGGTGGTTGATGCCCTTAGCAGGAGTATAAAAACGATTCATCTAGCAGCAGTAAGTGCCTGTGAAACGGACGTCAGGGAAAGGGTCTAAAATGCACAAGAGACAGATGCATTCTTCAAAACCGTGACCTTATACCTAAGACAAGAGCCTATAGGGCTGAAGTATGAAGGCTACCAAATGATCGAGGAAGGACTGTTGACTTACAGAAACAGATTGTATATTCCAAACTGTGATGACTTGAAGAGGTTCATAATGGATATCAGAAGATGATCACGACCACTAGGAAACGATTCTATTGGCTTGGGTTGAAGAAATACATAGCTAACTATCTAGCTATGTGCCTAGAGTGCCAACAAGTTAAGGCGGAACATCGACATCCAACAGGATTGTTACAGCCCCTACCAATCTCAGAGTGGAAATGGGAAACCATCTCCATGGATTTCATCACTGGACTACCAAAGTCGACCAAGCAAAATGATGCCATCATGGTCGTGGTGGACAAACTAAGTAAGTCTGCCCATTTCGTCCCTGTCAAGTCAATCTGCAAGGCAATGGATATTGCCAACATCTTCATGAAGGAGATATTCAGACTGCATGGCATGCCCAAGGAAATTATATCTTACAAAGACACCAAGTTTACTTTGAACTTTTGGAAATCCCTAATGGCCGGTTTGCAGACAAAATTGTTATTCAACACAGCTTCACCCCCAAACTGATGGGAAGAAAGAAAGAGTGAACCAAATAGTAGAAGACATGCTAAGGATGCATGTAATGCATCAACCTAAGAAGTGGGAAGACTACCTGCCATTGGTAGAGTTTTCCTACAACAACGGTTATCAAGAATCCTTGAAGATGAGCCCTTTTGAAGTCCTCTATGGTAGACAGTGCAAGATTCGAATCAGCTGGAGCAATCCAGTGGACAGAATTACAATCGGACCCGACATGCTGAAAGAAATGGAACAACAAGTGGTTCAGATAAGACAAAATCTGAAGATTGCTCAGGATAAACAGAAAAGTTACGCCGACAGAAAGAGAACTCTCAGAGAGTTCAAGACCGGAGACCATGTCTATCTCAGAGTTAGACCCAGGAAGAGTTCCCTAAGAATGGGATCCTGTGCCAAGTTGGCACCTCGGTATTGTGGACCCTTTGAAGTCCTAGATAGAGTGGGACCTGTAGCCTATAGGCTAACACTTCCTCCCACTGTAAAGACACATAATGTTTTTCATGTTTCATTATTGAAGAAATATGTACATGATGCTAATCATATAATTGACTGGTCTGTGATCCAGGTGGAGCCAGAGGGAGAATTCCTGCCAGAACCCCAATGCATATTAGACAGGAAGGAAACCTCACTCAGGAACCGAACCATTGCACAGGTCAAGGTGCAATGGAAACACTTTGGCCCAGATGAGGCTACGTGGGAAATGGAAGATGCCATGAGACATGCATATCCGATTTTGTTTAATTATGTACATACCTATCATGTTGCTAGATAGAACATCGAGGAAGATGATTTCTTTAAGGGGGAAGGAATTGTAACACCCTATTTCCCCCAGTCTGTAAATATAACTTTATTGGTCAGGGACTATAACAAACTCAAAGTGTGAATGCTTGATTTGGTGGACCTTTGTATAAAGGTCGATGAATGTAATTCCTGTTATTTTAATAGATAATGGAAACATGTTGTATGACTGCTGAGAAGGGGATGTGCTAAGAGAGACCACGATTTCTAATGGAAAGGTGGTGGAGGCGACCCGGAAGGGTTGCGTTAACCTCCACCGAACCAATACTATGCTGGTTTTTAATTGCTCAAGGTTAGAACAACCCTCTGACCTGAAATGAATTTCACTCACAGACTGATAGGTGGGAAGGCCTCCTCAAGAGTTAAGGAGGGGATGGGGCAAACCACCCATCTGAAGGCTTCTGGACCTGACCACGGACTGGGGATTCGATCCACATGCAATATTGCTAAGCAAGTCAAGAAAGGAAGCGTGGAGGTGGGCAGAGGAGAGCTATGTAAAAATGTAGAGACGAGACCATAAACTCTCAGGTCCAAGGAGGGATTGAAATCGAAAAGTGAGTTATGATCACAGGGAATGGAGACTGATTCAGGAGAAGGAGAGTAACTTTCATCCTCGTCTATTCCTATATAGGGAGAAGGAGAATAACCTTCGTCTGTAACTTTCGTTGAGCTGGAAGTAAGAGATTGAATCTCAAAGCATCGTGGCCTAAGCTCGGGGGTGGCCAATGATAAATCCAATGGGAGTGATTGAGCCTATGGCTGGGTGGAAATGAGTGCCCCTCTCAGCAGTCGCATCACATCTTATGGTTCTGATAAGTGTTTCTTGCATGCTTTGTGCTTCAACTGGAAATAATGAGTGCATGCTTATATTTATACACCTGTAAATGGTTTATGTATTGAATGATTTAGTTAAGAGTATGCATTCTCCCCTCGAGGACTTTTATATCTGCTTAATTTCCCTTATGCTCTAGTTTAATTCCTTGAGAATACTCGCCCGAAAGAATTTCATTGTCGTCTCAGAGTCGAGTGAGTACTCTCATGATTTCGAAGGTTGAACCCCGCAAACACTGCGAGGACAGTGTCTAATAAGCTCATGAGAGGTAGTGCAGGTATGCACCGAGTCTCTGCAAGGTGGGCAGAGACCGAAACCATCTTAGGTCATAGAGTTGAGGAATGAACGTAAGGAGTGCGCAGAAGAATGCTTCCAAGCATTACGTTCAAGAGAAAGAGTGCAAAACTCTTAAGTCCTTCTGAGCCAACAAAGCTTCAGAAGAATAGTGAGGTTCGAGTATTGAAAGGAGATATCTTTTCATTTAGAAGATGAACGAATGAGGTTCGTTCAGGAGGTCCTAGGGTCTAGCACGACCATTGGATTTGAAGAAGGGGTGCAGACGTTAACGCCTCGACTCCTTCAGTCTTCGCAAGACCGCACATCGGGAGATTCACATTGTGGTGCGACTAGACTTTCGAAACTCGAAGTTGCGACATGATCTGGGCCTTAGATCTAAGGATCCATTAGGACTCTCCTTGATCGTCAGGTCTGAGTGTGAGGACCAACAACCGTTGGATCCAGAAAAGGTGCATGAGGGTTAAACCCTTCGAAAGTATACAGGAGGACGCGTGGCGAGAGATCAACATTTCGCTGACTCATGACCCAGGGAAGTCAAAGGATGGAGTTGTGAGAATTCGCGATACGCGAAGTCACGATTTGATCCTAACCGTCCATCCAAGAAGACACGTGGCGAGAGATCAGCATTTCCCTGACTCGCGACCTAGGGAAGTCAAAGGGTGGAGTCGTGAGAATTCGCGAAACGTGAATTCACGATTTGATCTGAGCCGTTAGATCGTGGGGAGTTATGAGTCGTCGATCTCACGCTCACAAATATCGAGAAATTGGGAATCAGGAGAACAAAGGTGAACCAACCTCCCAAGTCTTGAAACACGAAATTGTGACTTAATCGTAGCCGTCGATCGAAGGAAGATTGTGGATCGTAGATCTAGTCTTATCGGAAGTTCGCAACTCAGGAAGCCGGAAGTAAGAGTTATGGGAACTCGCGAAACGCGAAATCACGATTTGATCTGAGTCGTTGGATTGAGGAGAGATCCAGGCCGTCGACTCATTAGAGGGAAGGACGAGTAAGTGAACTTCATGAGACGCGAAGTCGTGAAACGCGAAATCACGACGCGCCTTTCGATTTGGTAACTAGTCACAACCTTGGTCACATAAAGGGAGGGGCTTGTCCAGGAGGGCTAGCGCTTAAATACGCTGAAGCTTAAAGGCGTTAGGGAGAAAGCTGCGGGTTCCATATAACCTGCGCTTTAAGGGAAAGAAGACCTATCCAGTGGATTTGAAGTTCTTCCTTGACTTCCATTAACTAGGATTAGAGACCATGGATGGAGGAATCGACTAATTGAGAAGAAAGGAATTAATTTTTTTATTCATTTATTTTTACCCGTCATGGGTGTGTTATGGAAGAATTGTTGGAATTGCAACTTTTCATTGCTGAATTTGCATTTTTTATTATTGTATTATAATTATGCAATCTCAGTTACCATTAACATATGATATTCCAACATTTTTTGAAATTTAACCAAATTTAGGCCATGTCTCTCCTTAACATTTGGATCGGCGGGAAGTTTCAGTTTTAAACCTGCAACTCCCCTTCAATGGCAGTTGGGATGGCCAACCCCCCCATCAGACTTAGTAGGGGAACACAAACTGTGCCTTACCCACCCCTTGCCTTTTCCCTTGGAGTTTTAGCCGTTTTTTCTCGGAGCCCCCTCCACCTTTAGCGGTGGACCCATTTCTCCCTCTCCCTTGTCGATTTTCTCATTTTTTCGACTCGACTCTTGTCTTTTCGCTGTAGTTACTACACTACTTGTTCGGACTGTCACTACCTTAAACACCTTTGGGCACCCACTACCTCAGACTTTAATACTGCCTGCAACTACGTTCAATGGATTATAGGTGGCATTGGGAGAAGCACCCATGCCACGCGCACCCATGGAGGCTAAATTCAGCGCACTCATGGGTGCTGATGACAAAGCACTTTGGTGTAGCGCGGGTTTTTTCTCCTCGACAGACGATCTCACTAGACTCGCACGTATTAACTCTTCCTCGCTAAGGGATTCATGCCTTCATTACTCTCCTAGTCTACCTCCGTCTACTGTTTTCTCTCTGCCTCCTTCCACAGCCTGTACCACCATTGTTGTAAACTCCCAACAGACTCTATACTTACCCTCTGTTACCTCTCTTCCTCCCACAACTACTGTGCCTCCGACATCTCGCTCTCTGCCTCCGAACCTCCTACACATGTCCCCTAGTTTTTCTAAACATGCCACTACCTCGACCATTTGCTCCACTCTCCCTACCCTCATTAACCTAACTCCCCCTAGTGCGTTACCTCCTACAACAAGCCATTCTCAAGGACATGCTACTTCCTCTCGACATCACTGGCAAAAGGGAACTTCTTATCCTTCTGGCGGTAAGAAACCTCCCCATAGGCCGTGGTGTCCTAAGAAATCTAAAAAAAGGATGGTACTCGATGATGATGTCGGTTTGGAAGACTCTGTAAAAATGGCTTTGTGCACCTTGGTTGGTAGACCCTCCTACCAACACCTCTGCAAAACAGATATGGTTGTTTGGGTCCAGTAGACTTGGTGACCACTACTAGGCTACACTCTAGAAATGTCTTACCTGAAGCGAGGGTGGTATAGCTTCCATCTTCATTCCCCTTAAGATTCGACACTGATTCTTGACGGACTTTGGTTATTAGATGGAGGCATCCTTATGCTGAAAAGGTGGTGTATCAGCTTTAACCCTACCCAAGACTATTTTCGTTTGCGTCTCTGGGTCCTCTTACCTGGCTTAC
The DNA here is from genome assembly GCA_032191745.1 of Picea mariana. Classification (NCBI taxonomy): domain Eukaryota; kingdom Viridiplantae; phylum Streptophyta; class Pinopsida; order Pinales; family Pinaceae; genus Picea; species Picea mariana. Next base: position 4,853 of record JASDQU011027521.1, on the reverse strand, counting down.
CACTCTACCTCTAGAATGCAAAATCCTTAGAGGCTATTGGAACCAGTCTCGGAAAAGTCATAGTTGTGGACTTGAAAGCTCTAGCAACACCTATCAAAACAATGGCTAGAATTTTAGTGGAGCTCGACATTCATGAAGGCTTACATGAAATGCTCGATATAGAATGGTGTGGACACATCATCCGCCAAAACATTGATTATCTTGGTATACCATTTAGATGTACACTTTGCAGGCAGACCAATCATCTACGTAGTCAGTGTTCGGGCAGAATGGAGGAGGAGCAATCAGAAGAGACTATGCTCGAGCTTTCAAACATGATGGATTCCCATACACATACCTCGTTATTTTACTTCTCTTGTGCGATCGACACAGACGATATGGACACAATTACTGGTAAGTTGAAGAACTTTTGCCCATCCTTATTTTTCTCATTATATGCTTGGGAAAGGGATATTTTAGAAAGTTCCACTACTCTGGCTATGAGTGCTCCGTCCACCCTCCCTAGAGACCTCCCCTCGTCGAAGGAGAGCCAACCTTTGACTATGACTACTACTAATACACCTTTGAGAAATGAGTCACAGAATTCCTCTACACCTGCTCGATCTTCCTTTTTACACTTGGCAAGTCTTCTCGGGTACAACCTTCCATTATCCCAACCCCTTTGGCCCCACGAGAAACCCTCTCTCACTTGGGTGGGACACACTGGGACACTTACATCGATCTTGAGCCACTTAACACCAACTTGATTTCTACAACTAGACTGGCTAGGGAGTCTTTAGAGCCTTGGGGGGAACTTGTTGCGGGCCATAGAGAATCCAAGCCTAGGGATAGTTCCCTAGTCGACATTCTGGACATCATGGTTCCGTCCTACAAGGAAGTACTCTCCCCTATTTGTATCCCTACCTTTTCTGGTAAAGCTATCATTCGTCCACAAGACAGGGATTCGACTTCAGACACCTCTGATACTACCGGGGAGAACCTGAGAAAGGAATATTTTTGGTCTAAAGGAAGGGGTTTTGAACTTTCTCCCATCAAAAGTAGAAGTGCTCGCCACAAAGCGACTACTATGGACAAACCGCCTGCTACTCCTCCTACTTCTACACATCTTGATCTCAGGGCGCTTAAAGGCATCAAATCCCTAGCGAGAGCGAAACCATGATAATGCTCTCTCTAAATATCAGAGGGGTGGTGGGGACCCTCAAATCCGCCTCCTTCAAACGTTTTCTCAACAGGACCACTCCAGACATAGTCTTCCTTCAAGAAACTCTAGTCGCTGGCACAAAAGTGAGATCATTTATGAACAACTTCTGTCCTCCCTGGCACACTGTTACTACTAGCTCATCGGGCACTTTGGGTGGATTAGCAGTCACCCGAGATCCTACTTTGTTTACTTTGGTACCTTATCTCTATTGTGGTGGTATCCTCTTGACAGGTACCCATCTCTGGAACACACAACCGATCACTTTCTTGAATATGTATGGTCCATGTTCCGATCGGAAATTTTTTTGGGATCGGGTGGCAGACATCGGTCTTCTTGATTGTACAAATCTGATTATTGTTGGCGATCTAAACTTCACTACAAATTTTGGAGAAGTATGGGGATCTTCAATAAATCTGGATCCTTTGGCTGACTACTTTACTACACTCCTACAGAATCATCACATAGTGGATTTTATCCCGAACGTTATCGTCCCTACTTAGCGCAATGGGCGTTCTGGTTTGGAAGCTATCTCTAAAAGACTGGATCCGTTTCTTCTCACAGAAGACATGGCCTTACAAGTTGGCAGAATTAGGACATGGGTTGACTACCCTTACTTCTTGGACCATGCCCTGATCCTCCAACACTTAGATCCTCTTTCGTCTCCAAAAGCTTACCCCTTCAAGTTCAATTCGAGTTGGCTGCTTGAGTCGGAGCTCCACTCTATTGTCAAAGATGTCTAGAAGGCCCCCTATTTTCTGTCTGTGCTGAATTTGTAGATAAGATTGGTATGGAAACTAAAAACTCTTAAACACAGAGTAAACTGCTGGGCTAAAAAACTCAGAAAACAAAACCTTCACAGACTACAAGAACTGGAGACTAATCTACAAGCCACTCTCCTCTTGAATCTACAAGCTGGAGGACAACATGTCAAGGATAATTCTATGGAACTTCTAGAATTAGAACAGAATAGGATCCTCTTGGCAGAAGAGGCATTGTGGCGCCAACACAGCAGAGCTATATGGATAAAGTGCGGTGATCACAACACTAAATTTTTTCACCGCTTTGCTAGTGAAAACATAAATAAAAAGCATATTTCGGGAATCATCGATGACTCTGGAATCACTCACAAGGAGCAACACGCTATTAAATCTGCAACAACAATTCATTATAAATCTTTTTATGAGGCTAGAGACCATACTACACTCCAAAATTTTGTCAGGGTGGCCAACCTCTTCACCCGTATTGTTACAGTGGAGGACAATCATCTTATGGACAACCCCTATACTATACAGGAAGTAAGAGATGTTCTAAAATCCTTTGCAATTGATAAGAGCCCTGGCCCGAACGACTGGACCATTGAATTCTTTTTACATTATTTCGAGCTTGTTGGCGCTGATCTTCTCGATTTGGTTGAAGAATCCAGACTGAGGGGAAAAGTTTTTGGCTCTATAAACTCAACTTTCTTGACTTTCATTCCAAAAGAAAACCATCCAACAACTTTTGGAGATTACAGACCAATTTCACTTTGCAACTTGTGCTATAAACTGATTACAAAAATTATTGCAAATCGTCTTAAGCCATCCTCTCTAGATCCCCGTCCGGTGAACAATTGGGCTTCTTAAAAGGCAGACAGATTCTTGACGCCATAGGCACGACACATGAATGCCTTCACACTATTAAGGCAAAAAACGCTAAGGCACTTATTATGAAACTATACCTCAAAAAGGCTTTTGATTGCATTGATTGGGATTTTCTACAGCTGATCTTGGTACAATCTAGCTTCAATTTGACATCCATCAAGTGGATTATGGGTTGTGTTTCGAGCACCACTTTCTTAGTTCTGGTCAACGAGGAAGCTTCCCCCTTCTTCCATAGTGGCAGGGGTCTCAGACAGGGTTGCCCGCTCTCTCCATTACTCTTCATATTAGTCATGGAAGGTCTAAGTATTCTCCTAAAACTTGGCTAGTCACAAGGGAAATTAACAGGAGTAAAAGTATCCAGGATGGTGAAGATCTTACATCTCCTCTTTGTTGATGATGTCTTAATTTTGACAAATGAATCCATACAAGAATGGAGAGAAATCCAAAACATTTTACATGTCTTCAATAATGTTTCTGGTCTACAAATAAACTGGTCAAAATCAACTTTTCATTATGCAAATCTCTCGGTACAGTCACTGACACAACTCAAAGTACTCTTTCCTCATACCTTTGTAAATCTCTCTGAAGGTTTTACTACCTTGGATATTTTATTAAGGCTAACTCCTACAAGATAGCTGATTGGAATTGGCTCGTGGCAAAAGTGGAAAAAAGAATTGGAAACTAGTGCAACCATTAGCTCTCCCCGAGAGGACGATATACTCTCATCAAAGTTGTCCTGGAAGGACAACCAGTGTACTGAATGGCCTTAGCTGCTTTACCGGTCACCGTTCTTCATAAGCTCCAAAAACTCTCATACAATTTCCTCTGGTTGGGTTGCACAGATACACATCGCCTCCGTCTCTGCAGTTGGGACACACTTGCCAAGCCAAAACAAAAAGGAGGATGGGGCCTCATAAATATTCTATACTTTAACTTAGCACTCATTGCAAACACACTATGGTGTGTGTTAACAAAAGTTGGGATCTGGCATACTGTTATAATGGAAAAAAACCTCCTGCTATGTTCGGTGGCTGTTTGGCTCAGATCGACTCCACTCATTACAAGATTTGCCTCGTATACTTGGAGAAACTTGGCTAGATCGACTCCTCTTATTTCACACCGGCTCTCTTGGAACTTGGGGTCTGGACACTCCATACATACAGGAAAGGATCACATCTTGGGTTTGGGGGATTCCTCCTACTTATCTACACATCTCCTTAATCATCTACACTCTATTCATATATGTTACCTCTTCCATGCAAAAGACACCTCTAGACATGGAACTATCTCACATTGTTGGAGATCTAGTGCGAATATTGGCCTTTCAGCCGATTTAGCCATGGAATGGGATACTTGCTGTAAGAATCTAATGATCGCTGGTATCCAACTTCTTGAAATAGAGGATGCACTCTTGTGGGCAGGGGGCGACTCCTCAGACCGTCTTACTATCCACAATATTTACACAGCTATTTCAAATTTGCTTTGGTTACACTCAACGATTAGCTAGAGGAGAAAGCTATGGACTTGGAACATCCCACATAAAATTAAACTCTTTATTTGACTGGCTATTGAAAACCAAATTCTCACTTGGGACACATTGCAAAGAAAGGGTTGGATTGGACCACGCACCTGCCATCTTTGCTCCAGGGAAGCAGAGACAGTGACTCATCTATTTTTCCATTGCCCCTTTACTAGACAGGTCTAGGCCCGGATTACTATTGTACAAAAATTAACTACAACCTCGAATGGGACTACGTTGCTAGACTGTTTTGATAGCTGGAGCAAAAAGCAACGATCTCATCTCGCTTTGCCACCAATCATTTGCTGGTTTGTGTGGCTGGAGAGGAATAACATAGTCTTTGCAAATGGGATCCTCTCTCCTACAACAATTGTCTTTAACGCTCTTGGATTGTTCTCAAATTGGATTGCAGTTCATCGGAGACGAAAAATGATCAAACAAAGAACAAAGGCACACTTCACTAAGGGTCTGATTACAGGGTGGTTTGATGGCG
>JASDQU011027520.1:23750-38217 GCA_032191745.1 Picea mariana | reverse complement strand
CCAGGGAGTTGGTGCTTCCTTCTAGTGGGTGCTAGAGAAAATAGAGAGTTGGTGCTCTTATCAAGTTGTAGCTTGCAAAACAGAGGTTGTAGCCTCATTATGAGTTGGTGCTCATATGTATGATAATGTAAAGAATGTAACTATTACTTATCATATAAAGAAAAAGAGGTTTTTACCCTTTATGGGTTTCCTCAAGAAATATCTGTCTCTGTGTATCACATGTGTGACTGATGTTGAATGTGCCTTTGTTTATCTCTCTGCATTATTGTGATCATCATTGAGTGCCTTGTAAAGATTTTAAAAGAAGCATTATTGTTTAAGCATGGTAACAACCGATTCACCCCCCCTCTCAGTTGTCCAACACTAATGGTCTAGATAAACTCGCAAACTTGGACATCGCGAGTTGCTACAACTCTTACCTTTGAATTTTCATTCAATGAAATGTTGATCTCTTGCCATGTGTAATTTGGATCCAAAAACTCAGATTTCATCTCGACTTTGCATTTCACAGAGTTTGAGGATGGCTCTCTGCCATTATCCTCTTTGCAGGTATACTGGATCTGATGGTTGTTGGTCCTCGGTGCTCAGATCCAACGGATCAGATCTGTACTTCTCCTTTGCTCTTCCTCTGGTCATTGGACTCTTATCTAACATACATCATTTATTTAGGATTGGTGATCCAATGACCACTTTCGCTCCTCCTCCTGAGCTTGTGCATCCTTCTGACTTGGAATAATTTCGATCTGTCAAATGTTCTGTGAGATTTTATCCTCCTGTGAATCCTTCTCTTGGACCTCAGCTACACTTCTAGAAAGTGCAAAGCACTATCTCTTCTGAGATTTGATCTTTGCATACTGTTCACTCATCCTCCCGAGATTACGCTTCTTTTCGAGACTTGTTCTCTACATACTCACTCTATTCCTCCTGATATTTGATTTTCATACTGTTCACTTCTTCTCCTGAACTTATGCTTTCCCTGTTTGGCATCATTGTTGTTTCCCTCATTGATGTTTTTCTTGCATGTAAAAATACCATCATCATTGTTGTTCTTTACATCAATGACAAGAACACTCTTCCTGTAAACATGCCAACACCCTAACGGGGCTAAGGATTGAAGAACTGTCAGTTGCATTGGGTCTGTGGCACCAATTTTTAGCTCCTAGGGTGCCTTCATTATAATTCCATTACCTTAAAAAATATTTTTTGGAGGATATATGGAACTAGGGTTTTGTTGTGTGAGGCACAGTGCAATTTATGAACAAGAGGTGTCTTTTCAAGAACACCGTGTTGGGTTATTATGGGTAGTGTGTTCGGATGAGATTTGGACAAATAAATGTGCAAGAGCTTACAAAAATCTATTATTTTGCTAGGTTTGGATTTTATGTCCCCAGACCAAATTTCCAACATGTCCCTAAATCCATTGAGGCGGGAAGTTGCAAAAGCTAATAAAAATCTAAGCGAGCCTCAGATCAATGAACCGTTGGTTTCATTCGATCTGAGGTGTCGATTTTTAGTTAGTGGGGCATCCGCTATCATTCCATTTCCTAGAAAATCTTTTCTTGGAGGATCTTTGTAACTAGGGTTTTTCTCAGTGCTTATTACATATGTTTTATGATTTAACACCTTGTAAGGATACACATGGCAAGGAATGACATGAAAAGGCATGGGATGTAAAGGAAATGAAAGGCATGGTATGGAAAGGCAAAGAATGTAAAGGAAAGACATGGCATGGAATGGCATGGAAAGGAAAGGAATGGCATGGAAAGGAAAGCACATGGAATGGCATGGTATGGAAAGGGAAGGAAAGGAAAGGCAATGTGAGTCAAGGAAATGTGAAGAATGGAATGGCATGCCATGGAAAGGAAAGAAAATGCATGGAAAGGAAAGGAATGGCATGGTATGGAAAGGCATGGGATGGAATGTCATGGAAAGACAAGGGAAAAAAATGTAGTGCATGGCATGGCATTGTATGGAAAGGAAAGGAAATGAAAGGAGAGGTCATGCAACACAAGGTAATTCAAGGAATGGAATTGCATGACATGGTAAGAAAAAACATGGAATGAAAATGAAAGTAAAGGCAGGGCATGACAATTAAATTCATGGTATGACATGGTATAACATGGAAAGGTAGAGAAACATAAGGTAGGGAAATGAAACAGAATGAAGGGCATGGCATGTCAAGGCAAAGAAAGTTAATGCATGGCATGAAAAGGTAACGCATTGCATGGAAATTCAAGGAAAGGGAAGGGAAGGCATGACTTGGTAAGGAAAGGTTAGGCGTGGCATGGAAAGGAAAGACATGCCATGGAAAGAAAAATAAATTCAATGCATGGAATGGCATGGTATGGCAAGGAAAGGAAAGGAAAGGAAAGGTAGTACATGGAAAGCCAAGGAATGGAATGACATGCCATAAAAAGGAAAGGAAACATGAAGCAAGGCAAGAAAGGAAAGGAATGAAATGACAAGTCAGGGAAAGACAAGGCATGTCATAGGAAGGAAAGACAAGGAAAGTCATGGAAAGGCAGGGCATGACATGGAAAGTCAAATCAATTAAAGGAACAACATGGAAATCAAGGAATGGCATGCCATGGCATATTATGTCATGGAATGGAAAGGTAAGGAAAGGAAATTAAAGGTAAGACATGAAAATCCAAGGCATGGGATGGCATGTCATGGAAATTCAAGGCAAGGCAAGGAATGTAATGGAAAGGAAAGGAAAGAAATGGCATGGAAGTTAAGGTAAGGAAAGGAATGGCATGGCATGGAAAGGAAAGGTAAGGAAAGGAAAGGTAATAAATGGAAATCCAATGAATGGCATGGCATGGCTAAGTAAGAAAAGGCAAGGCAAGGTATGGCAAGGCAAGGCATGACATGGCATGGCAAGCCAAAACCCAACATGGAATGGCATGAGAAATCAAGGCAAGGAAAGGAAACATAAGGAAAGGAAAGGCAAGGCAAGGAAAGTAAATGAAAGGGAAGGCTATACATAGTTATCTAACAACAAAAAGGAACCACAAAATATAAGAATACCATAAGAACCATAAAATGAAGCCAAAATTTCGATCATTCATAAATCTGAAATATTTTTTCAATTATTCCTTTTGCATACCTATGGTGATTCAAGTAGACCATCAACTTCATATATAATAATGATGGTCTCCATTAAATTATTTTTCTTAGAGTAAGGAAATAAGTATCGTAACTTTGATGAGTTATTACTTGGAATTGTTTGCATTTGGAGGTTTGTACTAAGAACCAAGTTCATAAACTGGTATACAACTTCACCTAGTCTATAATATTGAAATTCATACACACCTTTCTTCCATGTTATTTCATCCTATGTCAGATATTATCCTTTAATAACCATCAAACCAAATGGAAATTCAATGCCTTCGAAGTATGTTACTGATCATATGAGGGTATTCTTTCCCTCTAAACAACCTTCCAACCAATAGTCAATACCCTATTCATTACCTCTTGGGGATACCACTGTGTATATGTTCCCTGCAAAAAATGGAGTGCCAACACGTGAGTCCACTAAATGACCAAAGAATAAAACTGTAATGTCCCCGAACATCCATGTCGGGCCACTCTACACTAGATAACACTCTCTATTGTCTGTGGAACATACTGTAACATACCCAGCATCCAACTGAGCTATGCCGCATAAATTTTTCTAACTGCATGGATTTAAAACATACACACACAACACTCTTGCGGAAGATTTGTATATAAAACTTAACAGACAAATACATTACGTAAATGAAAAAATTCATGCTGAAATAACAATAAACATATACAAGCAACATATACACGAAATACCCATAAAAATAAACACAGTTATAACTGCACATATGATAACCCATAAAAATAAGCACGTAAATAACAATGCAACATGTAAATTTATCACACAATTGGCACTTATCTTGGTAAGAATGTCACCAAATGCCTGCAGAACTTCCACGAACATCCCGAACTTATATCATAGTATTCATCACTCTCAATAGTGATTCACCCCCGATTTGGGACTAAACTCCACCCAGGTAAAGGGATTCCTAACCAGGATATAGGCTCATCGACAACAGGAAAGACTTCGTATCACGTGCCAACTAAAACTAAAAACCTACAGTCCCTCATTCCCCACATGCCTATTCCATCTAGGAAGTGCGCCCCTTCTCTGCTCAACAGTCCTTTGGCTGCCCCACTTCCTTTCCGAGCTTCAACAATAGGTTGGATAGGAAGTCTCAGAGCCCTGTAGTTGCAGCTCAACACCTTCAGGAAATCAATCCCCAACAATTATCTCACCCATAGAATTTCTCACGGGCCTGACATCCCTCCTCTTAAATATCTCATGGGTCTGACAACCCACTTCTTCAATCCAACTCCCAAGCTAACTAGCTACACGAACACAAAATGGCTATGGATATAGGTTCAGGTACAGTCATGAAGATACGAAAGATAGCTCAATGGGTGTGTGCATGCTCATGGATGAATGAATGGATAACATGAATCATCGAAGGAAGGATGAGAAGAATGATGGAAAATATGATAGGAAATGAACTAAGTCCCAACAATATGTATGCATGTCCCCAACTTGACACTTGTCATGCTTGGAGCTACTTTGTCCCGCTTGTCCTGAACTTTAGAACTTAGGATAAAATAGTTATCCATACTTTATATTTAAGAATCATTAATATAATATTCCTTTTTGGCTTAAGCTCCCTAGATTAGCCCCTTTCCTTAACTTATCCCCTCACTTTCCCTGACTAGTGGAGTTTAGTTCCCCATCTCTTTTATCATGGTCGATTTGCATGCAACGATGTATTTTATATTAATTATGAGACATATACAAAAATAGGTGCGGTGGCCTTTAACATCTAGGCTCTCTGGCCTAATTAAAAACGTAAACATTATATCTTATAATACTTGTTCACCACTCTATACAACAGATCATATACACAAAGGCTCCCTAGCCTCAACACCACATGCACTTGAGTTGTTGTGCGTGGTATCCTGGAATGTGAAAACTTCCTCATTTTATTGTGCAGTACATGCACACACTATACCATGAAATGTGCATAAAACGTTATGCCAGACAACTCACCAGCCTAAGTACACTTGCATTTACATTTACAATTGTGTTCATCCTTAGGGATATTGCAATCCCCTCCCCTTATTTATGCACTTTTCTCGGTGCATTATGTACCCATGTTCAACAAAATTTCAAAAATCCTCAAAACGATGCGGGTATTCTACCCGCATTGAATTCTCATGCTCCCAAGTAGCATCCTCAGGTCCATACCAATTCCATTGGACCTTTAGAAGCCCTATGGCTCGATTCCATAGCTGTTTGATTTTCCGGTCCAGAATGCATACCAGATGCACTTGAAAAGAGTCTTCTTGCTCCACTTGAATCACATTCCAATCAATAACATGATTAACACTAGGTATATATTTCTTTAGCAATGATACATGGAATACATTATGAACAGACATAGATGTAGGTAATGCAATCATATAACATACTGGACCAATGCTCTCTAGGATTTCAAATAGTCCACAACATCAAGCTTCCAACTTTGAACAATTTCCCAACTTCAGGGAACTTCTGTTGGATTTCACTTTCAAGAATACATGGTCTCCCACTTTAAATTCCCTATGCATTCTGCCCTTATCAGCATAGCTTTTTTTCCTATCTCAGGAAGCCTTTAAATTTTGTTTTATTTTTATGATTTGCTCCTCCATTTCCATGAGAAAAACTGACCCAACCATGACTCTATCTACTAGGTTATCCCAACTTACTGGTGTGTTTCACTTTCTTCCCTAAATTTCCTCAAATGGGTTTATCTTTAGAGATGCTTGGTACCCATTGTTATAAGAAAACTCTACCAAGTGTAGTTAGTCTTCCCATTTTTATGGTTTATCCATCACATACATCCTCAACATATATTCAATCACTTGATTTACCCTCTCTGTTTTCCCATCTGATTCTGGATGATAAGTTGTACTAAAATTCAAATTTGTTCCAAATCCATTAAATAATCTCTTCCAAAATTTCGAGGTAAATTTTGGATCTCTGTCAGACATAATTGTCTTGGGTATTCCATGTAATCTAGCAATTTCTTTCATATAAACATCAGTGATGTTGGATATCTTGTGAGTGAGCTTAACTGGAACAAAATGGGCAGCTTTAGTAATCTTATCCACCACTACCATGATAAAATCATGTTGCTTGTTTGTTCTGGGAAGTTTGGTAATGAAATCCATAGTTAAAACTTCCCATTTCTACTCAGGAATGGGTAATGGCTATAGAAAACTAGCTGGGTGTCTATGCTCAGCCTTTACCTTTTGACATTGCAAAGAACTAGAAATAAAATCAACAACCTCTTTCTTCATGCCTGGCCAATACTATTGACTCTTGGCAATTGCAATAGTTTTATGATATCCTAGGTGTCTAGCATAAGGCACATTATGAATTTCTCTCAGTATCAGATTTTTCAACTCCTGGGAATTTGGTGCATAAATTATGCCCTTGTACCTGAGAATTTCATCATTATCTATCTTGTAATCCTCAATTTTATGTTGCAAAATACCTTGTTGTAATTTTGCCACTAATTCCTTGTATTGCAAATCTGATTTGGCAACCTCTGTAATTTTGTCTTTCAAATCTAATCGTTACATGCTAATGGATGTAGCATGAAATTCATGCACTCTTCTGTTGAGTGCATCAACCACTTTGTTCTCTTTCCCCTTGATATGCTTTATATCAAAGTCATATTCACCTAGAAATTCTAATCATCTGGTTTGCCTAGCATTTAGAGTTGGATGATCAAATAAATATTTCAGACCATTATGGTTTGTCCTCAGCTCAAACCTTTCCCCATGAGGTAGTGTCTCCATTTTTGCAAAGCATTCACTATGGCTTCCAACTACAAATCATGAGTGGGATAGTGTCTTTCATGCTCTTTCAACTTCCTTGACTCATAACATATAGAAAACCCATTTTGACTGAGGACTCCACAAAGTCCCTCTTTACATGCATCTATGTATACAATGAAGTATTCAGTTGGAGCTGCAATCCTTAGTATTGGAGCACTTGTTAATACTTGTTTCAAGTGTTGGAAACTTTTTTCACAATCCAATGTCCATTGAAGCTTCACACCCTTTCTTTGCAAGGAAGTGATTGGGTGTGCAATCTTTAAAAAACCTTCAATAAATATCCTGTAGTATCCTGTAAGACCCATGAATGATCTGACCTCTGTCACATTCTTTGACGTTGACCAATATCTAATGGCTTCTATATTCTTAGGATCCACTACTATCCCATCCTTTGAAATGATATGCCCCAAATAATGAATTTGATTTTGATAAAATGAGCACTTTCTCAACTTAGCATACAACTGATGCTCCCTTAATAATTGCAACAACATCCTCAAATGATGTTCATTATCTTCTTCTGACTTGGAATATATAAGAATGTCATCCAAAAAGACAATGACAAACTTGTCTAAATATTCTTGAAAAACACCATTCATTAAGAAAATGAAAACCACTGGTGCATTTGACAACCCAAATGGAACCACTATAAACTCATAATGACCATACCTTGTTCTAAAGGCCGTCTTGTTGATATCTTCCTCTTTAATTCTTACCTGATGGTATCCTGACCTGATATGTATCTTTGAAAAGATTCTTTCATCCTTCAATTCATCAAAAAGGTCATCAATCCTTGACAGAGGATACTTGTTCTTAACAATCACTTTATTCAACTATCTGAAATCAATGCACAATATTAATGTTCCATCTTTATTCTTCATGAACAAGACTAAGGCAACCTAAGGTGACACACTTGGGCGTATATACCCTTTCTTCAAAATTTCTTCAAGCTGCATTTGCAACTCCTTCAGCTCTGGTGTACTCATTTTGTAAGAATTCTTTGACACTAGAGTTGCTCCCATCATTAAATTTATAGAGAAATCCATATCTCTCTTTGGGGGTAGTCCTGGTACCTCCTTTTACACATCTTCAAAATCTTCCAGGACTACATGATCTTCCAAATTTGGCACAATATCTTTAGGTGTCTCTTCCATATGAGCTGCAAATATTTGACACCCTTTCCTGCAACATTTCTTCAGTTGAAATGCTGAAATTTCTTTGATCGTTACTGCCCTGGGAATCCCTTGAACTCTCCTTAGGGTCCCTTCCTCATCCAAGAAAGTAAATTCCTTGTTATGACGGTATAGGATGGCATGATTTTGGTCCACCCAATCCATCCCAATTAAACAGTCATAGGAACCTAAAGGAAAGATGTTCAAATCTTTCCTGGTGTTCAATCCATTCATGTCCATACAACATGACTTAACCATCTCGTTAAATTTTCATTTTGCTCCTGTAGCCAACTGCACCAACCAATATTTTCCATGCTTGCTTCTTGGAAAATGAAAAATTTACACCGTCTTAAGATCTATATGACTATAACTAGCTCCTGAATCAATTAAAATAGCAATGGTTTAGTTGTTGATCATACCTTCCACTTCAATCATATGTGACTGATACTTTTCTTTCTTGTTGTCTAGGGCTGCATAGATCCTTGGAACATTTCTACCCATGTCCTCCACTATTTCAACTTTCTATACATTGTGAATAATTCTCCCTTTTTCACCTCTATGAGGACAATCTCTAAACATGTGAACTCCTTTACAACCCCAACATTGAATAGGTGGCTGCCTTGGCCTTTGACCCCCTGTTTCAATTGTTTTGGGCTCTCTAGGAGTTTTTTGTCCCTATGGATTATTTCTGAAGAATGGTGGCTTAGATCCCTTCTTCCTCTAATCCATCTTGAACTTCTTTTTGTCTTCCCAATATTTTTGGAAAGTTGACCTTGATTTTTGCTCATCATAAAGGCATTTGGGTCACCTTATGGTCTCCTCCAATGTCTTGGGATCATCATAGTTTCTTTTGTCACTGATGAATGATGGAAATCCACTCAAATACCTTTGAATCTTAACTATCTCATCCTTGATGAAAGAGACATACTTCAACAGGTCAAACCTTCTCTCATATTCATCAATGGTCATACTTCCAAGCTTGAGTTCAAAGAACTCTTTCATTTTCTTTTCATAGTATCTCATAGTCAAGTATTTCTTCTCAAAATGCTTCTCGAATTCCCTCCAGGCAACACTTTTCTCTTTAATGTGCTTCACCTGCATAAGATGATCCCACCACATGGATGCCTTTCCCTTGAGTTGATAGATATAAATTATACCTTCTGCATGAGAATAATAATTATTCAATTGAAATTATTTTTTCATGCCCAACAACCATGTTTCTGCATCTTCATCCTTCTTGTGCTCAACATCAAATGTAGGAGGTTTGATTTTGTTCATTTCTCTCATATCTCATCCACCCAGACCTCTTATTCTTTCTGACAAGAGATGAACTTGAGATGATGCCTGATATCTTATTGGAATGGCTCAGGGAGTGATGATGATGTTTGCCAACACTTCTAGCTTTTCTTTTCTCATCAGAAGGCCCGTGACTTCTTGATTTGCTTGAGCCACTCTCCTTATCCAATTTCTTTTATATTATGTTCAAGATCTCCAATAAATTCATGTTGAAGTCATCCTACTTATCCCTGGCTCTCATAAGCCATTCAATATAATCTTTATGGCTTTGGACATCATTCTACAAATTTTTAATGGTCTCTACCATATTCATGTTTTCATTCCTTTCATCTCCATGTCCATTGGAGTTTGTTCCTTCAATGCCCAAATGGACATCCATCCCTCTAATCTCATCCTCCTGACTGTAAGTCCCCTATGCCTCTTCCATTCCTATGGACTCTATGTTGATCTTGATCTGATCTAGTTGTTGTTAACTTCTGCAAAATGTGCAGCCAACAAAACTTTGTCAGGCTAACTATTTCAACAATTTCATGAAAATATGAATCATTTTGGTTCAATAATATATATCATAATTCTTTCTTTTGATTTCCTATAAAATTGAATGCCTATATAAATTTTCTAGGAGGATAATTAGATTCCACTATTCAATACCTTTCCAATGCCTGATCCCATGCTCAATTCCGAGTCTTGAGCAGAAAGTTATGGCTATTTGAAAATTGTCCATTATTTTTTCTATTCATTTTTCAACTTGGTGCAACTTTGCGCTGTAATTATGCATTTTTGCACCTACTCCATTGGATTTTTTTGTAGGAGCTCAATTGGGTTTCTTTGTATACATATACTGGAAATTATTTCCAAGTTTCACCTTTTTCTGGGTTCTTGGCTGCTAGTTACAGCCTACTGAAGTTCTAGGCCAAAATACCATATTGTAATTGATATGCTACAGGTACCTTCTCTTCCATATTAAACACCTTTAACATGCCCATAAATTTAATTGATCTCTGGGAATGTCTTCTATGTCTCAATATATTTCCATTGACTACTCCTATGCTTCAATCTGATTCTGGAGCATAGAGTTATGGCTCTTTGAAGTTAGTTGGGTCTTAAAAATTGCCCTTCACTATTTGTGCTGTAACTTTCTCATAGAATCTTTGTTTGACGAATGGTTTACACCATTAGAAATATCTCTCCGAGCTCTTTTATTTGAGATGCATAGACGACCTTTGTCTTTTGGTTTTTGAGTAGCAATAAATGTTGTTAAGGCCCTCAAAAAAACACTGCAAAAAGATGACGTTCAAATGATATAAAACATTGCAGAAAATCGTTGATTTTCTATTGTTTTATGCCCTTCAAACAACTTTGTGTGCACAAATTTCAATCTGTAAATCAATATTTACTATGTGCAGCAACAACACAAGGTAAATCATGGTTTGCACACTTTAAAACCACTATGTACCACTTCTCTGTTGCACCAATAACTTCTGCGCACCACTTTTATGTTCCATGCCAATATCCACTGCGCACAGTTTTGGTTCTTGTACTATTATCTGTTGCGTGCATTTTTTGTATCGTGCATTGATATTCCGTGCATATAATACTCTACACGTTGCACCATGCCAGAGTTTAGTATGTCTCCACCGTGCACCAAAACTCTGCATGCACCATTAACAAAATTGTCACACAACAACATTTATCCACATTGTGCACGTAGCTACCATACTCCACTGCGCTCTGCCAATACTTTGCACACCACGGGCGCCGTTATTATTTTTCTACGCAGTGCCAAAATTTAGTGTGCCAATTGCACACCAACATTTTCCACGCAACAACCAAAATTTAGTGCGCACACCAGCACACCACTATTTTCCTGCACGATACCATATTTTAGCATGCACACCCGCACACTAACATTTTTCTGTGTAGTGCCCAATTCTTACATATCTCAAGCTTTTACTACACAACATGCATTTTTAGTGCATCCACCCGCACACATTCCTTTTAATACATATCAATTCCTCGTGAATTCAACTGCAGAAATTGGGGCTTTTGCTTAACCTTTTCCCAAATTTACCATAGATATTCTGCAACCATGAAATTTTTTCAATTTCTCCCCGATAACACCAAATCAACCTCTACAACAACAAATCGTTGTAATTTGACATTTTTGGAATGAATTTATCCAAAATCAATTCGTGAATTGAGAATTTAAACTACTAAAATCGATCCATCTATCACGGCTTCACTGTAAATTCAAATTCGACCCATTCTAGATCCGAATTTGCTAGAACATATATTAAATCGGTAATATCTCACCACATGGCCAAATTTCTAAATTTTCTCATGAATTAAACAACAGAAAATGGGGCTTTTCCCAATTCTGCATCGTTTCTTCTAAATATTACCATGGATTATCTGCAACTCAAAATTTAGCCACTTTGAAATAAATCCTCTGTGACATTTTGCTTCAACTCAACATTCTCATCCCATCCAGGATCAATGTCGAAAACTGAACCTATGATACCATATTGTAACATCCCCATCCATCCATGACGGACCACACTATGTCAGATAACACTCTCTGCTCTCTCTGTGGAACATACCGTAACATACCCAGCATCCAACTAAGCTATGCCACATAAATTTTTCTAACTGCATGCATTTAAAACATACACACACAACACTCTTGCAGAAGATTTATATATAAAATGTAACATACAAATACATTATGTAAATGCATGAATTCATGTTGAAATATCAATAAACATATAGAAACAACATATACAGGAAATACCCATAAAAATAAACACAGTTATAACCACACATATGATAACCCATAAAAATAAGCACATAAATAACAATGCATCATGTAAATTTATCACACAATTGGAACTTATGTTGGTAAGAATGTCACCAAATGCATGCTGACCTTCCACAAACCTCCCAACCTTAGATCACACTGTTTGTCACTCTCAAAAGTGAGCCACCCCTGAGATGGGACTAAAATCCACCTGGGTAAAGGGATTCCTAACCAGGCTATAGGCTCAAAGACAACAGGCAATACTCCGTCTCAGGCGTCAACTCAAACTAAAAACCTACAGTCCCTCATTGTCCACATTCTTGTCCCACCCAGGAAGTGTATCCCTTCTCTTCTCAATAGTCTTTTAGCTGCCCCACTTCCTTTCCAGGCTTCAACAACGGGTCAGACAGGAAGCCTTAGAGCCCTGTAGTTGCAGTTCAACACCTTCAGGAAATCAATCCCCGACAATTCTCTCACTCAGAGAATTTCTACCGGGCTTGACAGCCCACCTCTTTAATATCCCATGGGACTGACAACCCACTTCTTCAGTCCATCTCCCAAGATAACCAGCAACATGAACACAAAATGGCTATGGATATAGGTTCAGGTACAGTCATGAAGATACGAAAGATAGCTCAATGGGTGTGTGCATGCTCATCAATGAATGAATGAATAATGGGAATCATCAAAGGAATTATGGTAAGAATGATGGAAAAGATGATAGGAAATGAACTAAGTCCCAAAACTATGTATGCATGTCCCCAACTTGACACTTGTCATGTTGGGAGCTACTTTGGCCCACTTGTCCCCAACTTTAGAACTTAGGATAAAATAATTATCCATACTTTATATTTAATAAATATTAATATAATATTTCTTTTTGGCTTAATATTCCTAGCTTATTCCCTTTCCTTAACTTAGCCCCTCCCTTTTCTTACCTAGTGGAGTTTAGTCCCCCATCTCTTTTAACGTGGCCAGTCTGCATGCATCGATGTATTTTATATTAATTATGAGACATATACAAAAATAGACGTTGTGGCCTTTAACATATAGGATCTCTGGCATAATTCAAAACATAAGAATCCTAGCTTATAATACTATCTCACCAGCCTATACAACACATCATATACATAAAGGATCCCTAGCCTCAAAATCACGCGCACTTAAGTTGTTGCGTGCGATATCCTGGAATGTGCAAACTTCCTCATTTTACTGTGCAATACATGTGCGCACTATGCCATGATATGTGCATTCAAAATGATTTCATACAACTCACCAGCCTAAGTACATTTGCATTTACATTTACAATTGGGTTTGGCCTTAGGGATATTACAAAAACATTGATGCTAGTTATTCAAAATTTAGTAGAAGGTTTTCCCAAACCTCGTAGTACGAAATCTGAGACATGATCATAATCTACTGAAATATTTGATTGCTCCTCCTCTAACTGGGATAATTCCATAGTTATATGTTTACCAATGGGGAGTGATACATGATCTCATATATCAACCCATTATGTGGATTCACAATCATCCCATTCATTACTAATACATGGACAACATAAGAAAGAGAGTTTTCTCATCTATATTTCAACTATTACATTGTTTGATGTTCAAATTGAATGGAATCCATGAGTAACCTATATTGTTTTTCATTCATACCACTATGATAAATATTCATCAACCACCTCCCAAACATATCTATGTACATGTCCTTTCTTGGGTAATTGGTCTTCATGGGTTCTTGTTCCCTCTCCCATTACTGAAGAACACCATTCAACAATGGATTTTTCATCTTGAATGAGGGAACTAGTTGTGAAATTCATTTATTATCTGTGTAATGCTCTTTTGATCCATGTGCTTTCTCCATAATGCTCTCCTTTCCCATGCCCATACTCAAAATAGTTCCAATTATGTGGTACCTTTCTTTTTTTTTGGAACATACACAACCATTGATATACACAGGTGTTTTTTAAATGGACCATCCAACCATCTAACCAAAATCAATGTTGATCCATCTATATGTTCTTATCTTTAAGGTGATTTTAAAATAACTAAAATAAATTTTGTATATAGGATAAGTCGTGGCACCGATCATCACTTATATAGAAGTGATACTCCTTCAATATAGATATGTTTTCTCTATTACTATCCAACCCATTATTGTATGTGATATGGATCATTATGCTAACATGTTGTGAGTGATATATATATATATATATATATATATATATATATATATATATATATATATATATCTGTGTGTG
>JASDQU011027520.1:13640-23643 GCA_032191745.1 Picea mariana | reverse complement strand
TTGAATCTAATTTTGTGGTTGAAGGGTGTAGTTCTCATAAAGATCAACCATCGATAAGACAATACCAATGAGAAATGTATCTCTACATATTATAAAATGTTCGTCATGCCATCGAGCACATGGAAATGTTGAACATATTGTTATGTATTTTAGATCATTTCCTTAATGAATTCACATACTCGTACATGCACTACTACACATTGGAAAAATTACGACGTTCTACTTGCGACGTTATGGATAAAATTGGCCACACTGTCGAAACAAAAGAGGAAATTTTAAGTATTTTTCTCCATCCTTCCCAATATCATCGCAAGTGTGATGAATGTTGAAAATAATCACAAGCGCCACATCTTCTAAATTTTTTCGCAAGAGCAACAACATAAAATGATCATCGCTCTTGAAACAATGTGGACACTAGGTTTCCCCCCTCTAACAATCACCCACTATTTGACAAAGTCAACACTGACTTGGTCGACTGTCTTAAGAATTGTGACATTATAAAATCTATAAATATATTTCATTTTAGGGATGTTATGGGAAGTTTTTTATAGCAACGACGGTTCAAAAATGGTATAAGGTCTTCTTGGCGAAAAAAAAGGGTGTTTTTTCATATGTTATAATAGAAAAATATAATAGATATTCTATTATACACCACTCAATTTTATAATATAATCATCAGTATATGTATGTGGGGAAGAATGTCAAAACAAATTATAGGTGGGAAAAAATTAAAATAGGGTGAAAAGGGTGATGACAAATGTTACTTCCCTTGCAAAAATTGTTGTACTAGAAGTCCTGAAAGAGTTTTAATAGCAACAGCTAAAACACAATGTAGAAAATATGGGCACATGGACGGGGGATCAAATGAATATCGTCCCATGGAAATTATATATATTCATTATTTGCTTTAATATTGGTTGTATTCTCAAAATTTTATACTTTTTTATACATGCACTAATTTTGCATGATTATTTTTAATTATAAAGTTAGAGTTCCCCCCTAACTTTCTATAGAAAGCCCCAAGTAGTATAAGAAATTATGTTGTACAAGATGAGGAACATGAAACAGATAATATAAAGTTAATGATCCATGGAAGTAGATGACAATAATAACATAGTTCAAGATGATCAAACAAATCAAATGATCCAAGATTTATTTGGTCATCTAGATGAGGATAATGGGGATAGTAGTGATGTTATTTATGATGAACCTATGATGGAAAAGGAAAATAAACGACTTTATAAAGGTTCAAGAGAAATCGTATCTCCACTACATTGTTGTAGGTGACTTAAAGGTTATGAATAATTTGTCAAACACTTGTATGACACAGATCCTAAGGTATGTAATATGTTTCATGACATCTACATAAAGGTTAAATTTTTCCCCTTTTGTTTAGTGTTAATTAATGTTTAAAATAAAAATGCAACATTTACAATTACTATTATTTACATTAACTAGTTATTTTTTATGTTTTGGATTGTTAGGTGAATTTATGTTACCCTTGTCAAATATCTTACCTCGAACATATCGATATTTACATGCCATTTTGAAATACATCAGAATGGAGTATCAAAGTATAAATGCATGTCATGTTGATCATATTATATACTATGGACAACATGTGTCGAAAAAAAATGCTCGATATGTGGTATCAGTAGATATCGAACTGATCAAGTAACAAAAATGGTGCCCTGAAAGGTTCTTCGGCATATTCCCATAATTCCACATTTGCGATGACTATTCAGGTGCCAAAGAAGAGAACAACTTATGGATTACCCTCCACAAAAGACAATTGAATATGGCATTCTTCGAATGCCTGCAGATGGTTATGCATTTAGGGAAATTGAGGAAAAATGGCTAGAATTTACAGATGAACCTCATAATGTTAGGATTTCATTGGTTGCTTAAGGCGTTAATCCATTTGGATAGCTTCGGTATGTTTACTCAGTGTGGCCTATTTTTTTTTCAACAATAACATTCCTCCTTGGATGTCAATAAAGAGGGAGCACATAATGTTGACAATGATTGTTCCATGTATTTGTTTACATTAATTTTTCAAATGTATATTTTTCATTTGTCACATTTTTTGAATAATATATTTTACCTGTTTATTTACCTATATATACATACCATGGTAGTAATTTCATGTACTTTCAAACAATGAGGTAAGTACCAAGTTAAATATATGAAAGTGTATATCGATCTTCTTATCGACAAGCTACTAAAGTTATGGGAGGGCATCACTATGTATGACATATGTAAACCAATTGGGAAAAAGAGATTTCAATGTCGTTGAATACTTTTAAGGACATTTCATGATGCCCTGGGACTAACACATTTTTGTGGTATGTAACGTTCCATATTGCACACTTGAATTGTATATATTAATTGAATATATCATGCATGTTTTTGAAATAATCCCTGCGTATATTTGCATGTAGGTGTTCAAACAAAGGGTAAATTTGCATGTCCAGGTTTTGGTCTTAAGATGAAATCTCGTCCATAAATTTTTTTAGGAAAGGAGGTGTTTAATGAGTATAGACCCTTTCTCTCTAAGAACCATAAGTATCGTACTACTGAAAAATATATTTTCAATGGGAAACAAGAGAATGGACTAAAATCACACAGAATGACACCTCGCCTATGGAAGTTGGCATATGGAAGAATTAATCCTCGAGGTACGCATTTTTTTATGTATCATAAATGGAATCATGTTTTGAAACTTCATTTTAATTATTCAATTTATTTTACCGCATTTGATAAAAAGTGTTCTTATTTTTTTTATGCATCATAAATGGCGTCGTCATGACTCGTGAAGGTAGTAAAAATGGGATTCCATGAGGAATGAAATGTTATCCCATTGAATTAATGAGGTTGCCTTACTACGAGGAGCTAAAAATAGTTTATTTGTTTGATACAATGCATATCAGGAAGAATGTGACAAAAACATTATGGTGACTCATAGATGGCAAGAGGGATCAATAAAAAATTGTCAAAATTTGTAATGACATTTAGGAAGTTAATCATGCAATGCAAAGTGTGCTCCAATCAAATAGCTATGGAGACCAAAATAACCCTCCATGGTTATTAATAGAGAAGCAAAGAAATGATGTAAAAGAGGTCATTCAAAGAATTAAAATTCCCACAGGTTTTTGTTCAAACATAAAGAATAACTTAACAAAGAATGTTGAATTTGGTGGGTACAAGATGGCATACCTTCATTAAGATAATTAATAATTTTAGTATTCATATTTATATATTTGTCAAATACATTTTTTGAAATTTTTAATTTTTTTTTGTCTAGTTTTGAAACAAGTAACGATTCATTTTTATTGTTACAGTATGTTCTACCTCTATCTCTCCCAAATGACTTTGACAACAACATCAAACAATTTATATTTGATCTTGTAAAATACATGAGGTAAGTAGTTGCATTTTATATGAAATTTTTTTTTTCAATTTTTTGTTGTACTTAATGACATGTGTTTTACTCGTAATGTAATATGTATTATGTTTTGTTGAAACATGTTATTTTCTTGTGTCATGATCTATAGGTGGTTTTCATTGAAAGAAATTCATAAATATGATATAAAGTATGGGAAGAGACAAATTCATCGGCTAATGTGTGAAATGAAAAAGTATCCACCTCCATCATTTTTCAAAGCACAAGAACACTACCTCTTACAACAAGTTTGGGAGATTGAAATTTGTGGACCTGTACACACAAGGTCAATGTGGATGGTGGAGAGGCACTTGAAATTATTGAAGGCTTTGGTTAGACAAAAAGAATTTCCCGAGGGTTCTATGTGGAGGTATATATGGTATATGAATCCATGGTGGATATTAGTCAATATCTTCCTAAATTAGAAACGTGATCTATGCATGCAGTGGATTACATTTGGGATTTGAACTCCATCAAAAAATTTGAAGGGGAGCAGTTGTTGGGGAAAGGTACAATGAGGAAAGTGAGAGGTAATTAAATTGTGGATATTTATAATAAACATAAATTTAGTGATTTATTTATATGATCATACTCATTCAATATTTATTCTTTCATCATTTATTAATGTTTACCATGTTTATAACTAATATTTAATATTGGTGAATTGTGATGTTTTGATCGACCAGTTGCTTAAGATTGGGATGCACTACATTTATACATTGTAAACAATATTGACTAGATGAAGGTATGGATTGATAGATGTAAATAACATCATGGTGGTAGGTTATCGTGGAAAGAATTGTCTGAATTGGATAGAGAATCTCGTTGTAATGAATATTTTGATGTTACTCAGAGGGAAATAGATTTATCATATTGTTTGAAAGATGGAAAGGCAAGCAAATTCACCTACTTTATTTAGTTATTTTATATTATATTAATGTTAAAAAAAGTGTTTTTTTTTTCATATTATACTTTCCAAGTTATATAAATTTGTTTATTATTAATTAACAATGCATCTTTTACATGTCTGGCATATTGTAGATGAAACACCACAAGGCTATGTGGTGCAATGGTCGTAAATTTTGCATCAAATAGTTGGATGAAGCTAGGAAAAATTATGATAATGGGATAACTATAGTATTCTAGGTCACTAATGTTTCCTTTAGGAGTGATAGATGTCCTCGAGAATTTGAAAATACATACTATGGGTTTTTTGAATGATATAATTGAGTGTGACTTGAATTCCTTCAAATTAGTTTTTTTCAATGTCAAATGGTATAGGTTATGTATGCATGAACATGATGAGGAAATAACTATTTTTTAGCATGCCAATGTATTTTTGATTATTAAAACAAAAGTTTTTGAAAAAGAAAATGACTGCTATGTTTTTCCAATCCAATGTGAACAAGTCTTTTACTCAAAGGTTCCAGGTAAGAGGGATTGGTCATTTTTTTTTAGATATGATCCAATAGGAAGCCAAGTAAATTGTAGATGAAGAATATGATGTAGAACTAGAGCAAGATAATATGGGTCGACAGATGAAGAAGATGGAGAAGATGAACCAGTCGTAGGAGACAATGCGACAGATCTTGTAACAACCCTGGTTGAATATATGCTTAGGGATTATTAAGTAAAAATTAATTAGGTAATTAATTTTTCTAACATGGTTTTAACTAAACAAAGATTGGCATAATAATATTAATTAAATATTTATTAATTAATTAATTGCTATAATTTTGATTAATTAATTAATTACCTATTACATTCAATGACATGGGTATTAAATTTAAGAGGGTTAATCAATTTAATTGTTTAAATTAAAGGATTACGTATACGGAGGGGATAGGAAGCATTAACTATAAGGATAAGAAACATTAAATAATAGGATAAGACATTAACTAAGAGGATAAGACAATGAATGTATGGATAAGGAAATGAATGAGGAGGAAAGGGTCGGTGAAGGAGGGATATGACGGGACGAGTCTTACGGAAGAAGGATTATTTTTGGGGGGAGGAGGAAGCATTTTTGGAGAGGGGGGAGAGTTCTGGTTTTGGGGGTTTTGGATTTTTTGGTTCTGAGTTGGAGTTTTGCAGTCTGGGAGGATCATTATGGGGGCACTGGTTTGCTGGGGGTTTTGGGCACGGGGGCCAGGATATCCATATGGTATCCTGGAGCTAGGAAGTCAGACAGGTTGCTCCTAGCTGGCAGGGAGGAAACGAATATCCATATGGTATCCTGGAGCTAGGAAGCCGGGCAGGGTACTCCTAGCTGGTAGGGAGGAAACACAGTTTGGGCAGAGTTGGTCAACACATTAGGCAGCAGCAAAGCAGCGGGCTGGACAACTGAGTCAACGGAGAAATCAGCATCAGGAAGAGGTAAATTTATATTATTCTGTTAAGTAAATTTTATTCTGTTATGAAATTATTGTTCATTGATAAATTTAACATGCATATATACTGAATTAAAAGAAATTACTGAGTTTTCTGCAATCAGGTAGAAGTTATTGTTTCAGTTTATGGAATTAATATGGTCTCTACACATGGTATCAGAGCCCTGGTTCAAAATTTGGAGCCAAGGGCCTACCCACCTACCCAAACCCTTAAGTAGATATAAATCTGGGCCAAGCTCCAGCTCTACCTAAGCTCCACTTAACCTGCAAGCCAAGCACATAAATTTTTAAAACAAATATATAAAAAAAAAGATATATGCATATAAATGGGAAAAAAAAATGCAGTAAGCTTTATCTGCATCAGCATGCATGAGCCAAATGATACAACAGAAACTGCAAGAGGTGATAACCACAACAGAAAAATGGTTACAACAACAGTCTACATAATCCTCATTATCCAAATGCGTTCTTTAGCATGAGCAGCATCAACTTTCCTATGAAACCATTCATACCAGGCCTGCAATAAATAGTAAATAGTAAATAGTAACTAAAGTTTTTCTTCCTTGTTTTTCTTAAATAGTAATTTTTGTTATCTTGCTTCAGACTGTTTGTTAAGTAATTCTTGTTATCTTTCTTTAGAGAAAAAGAAAGTAAGAAATTATATTAGCTTAAATCCATATTAATTTTGAATTTGTTAAATATTAGGAGGTATAAAAAAAACGAAAAAAAAACATTTTTGATTTCAAAGCTCTCACCACTTAAGAAAGAAATTCTGAGTAAAAATAGATCTAAGTTATTTTTTTTTTATATTACTGTAAGTTTTTTTTTCTTTTATATTACTGTAATTAATAAAATGTTGGCTTGTTTTCTTTTTCATTTATATTCTATTGACATTAGAGTGAACTCTCTATATCATTAATATCCACAAATGAACCAAATTAAGTCAATGGACTCAAATAAGAATGTAAATATGGGAGTGCCTAAGGCACCACCTAAAATGGAAAAACTTAACAAAACAAAGAGGAAAACCCAATGACATAAACCCTAGACTATGAAGCAGAGACCAATCCTATGTAAAAGGATAGGAAGAACAAACACTCCTATAGTAGAGAAGGTTGGATGGACCACAAGTAGAGGCCTAGAAAATAATTAGATACTAATCTACATTAGAATCAGAGGAGCCGCTTGTAGGCTGCAGCGTTAGAGAGTTAATATGTTGTCTTATTAATCTGTTTTATATTCCCTATATTACTGATGTAATTTTTGTTCCTACCTCGATTGTTTGTCTTGTTTTTGAGAGATTCTAAGAAAATCTATAAGAAATAATGCTGCATGTTTTTTTTATTGTTTGCTTGTATGAAAAGAAAAAACCACAGAGAAAAAAAAAATATATATATAGATACATGCAAACCAAATGCCCAACCTGTCAAGACCCATATCCATAGAGCCAAGTCCATAGAGACCGAGCTCACAAGCGCAAAGCCATATGGAGTAGGATCCCATGGGATCAACACACAGATCAAAGCCGAGTATCGAGTCACATGGAATTCGACCCATGAGGCAGAAGGAGCCAACAAGGAGCAGGTTAACTTGCTCTACGTGTGAACACACAGACCAAGCGTCAAGCCATGAGGAGGACCCTATGAGGGTGGTAATAATTAAAATACATGCGCGCGGATGATGCTTCCTCCCCAGGCAATTAAAGACTGGGCCAATAGAGTTGCGCCCTAACCTCCAAACGTAGGATTGAGAGCCACTTACCAAGCCCCAAATGCTGACACAATTTCCAAATGCTGAGCGCTAAGCCACGAAAAGGGAAGCCATGGGTCGTTAGTTGTGCATATCACATCGACGCATTGTGCACATTACAATGGGCATCCTTGCAAACTAGCACCAAACACGTACGACAATGACTATGCCATGAATAGACCAACACAAAGCCACGTCGAGGAGCCCTGAGCTGCACAACATAAATAATTTTTTTTATTAATAATTCAAAAAAAAATATACGCAAAGCCAATAGCCAAGCAGCAAACCAAGCCACCAAGGAGAAATCCATATGTTCTCAACACAAATTCCCATAAACGCAAGACAAACACCCAGCACCAGACCACAAAGAAAACGACAGTCATCACCAAAGAGTCAGAAACTAAGTTCAAGTGTAAAGCACCGAGGAGAATACCCGCAGTTGTTCCTGCATGAAGCATTTCTCTATGCCTCAGCCATCACAAAAACCAACACATAAGTCACCAAAGCGAAGCACAGAGCACCCAAGAGCGTAGTCACCAGACCACGCGACCTGCAAATAAATCTCCAAGCCACGGGAGGAGGCACAGGACCAAACCTATTACCCTAAAACCTGTTACAAACAAAAAAAAAACTCACAAGCTACGATCAGACCAACACCAACGCCAAGAGCAGAGGGACAGAGCAGAATGGCCAGGCAATAGGGGAAAGAGGCAGAAGAGAAAGATGTGTTTTGGGTTTGAAGAGATAGGTGTAGGATTTTGGAGGGATAAGAGGGCACGTGGGCCTCATGTGAGGCCCACGATCATTGAAATTAAATTTTCTTAGTGGTATTAAATTTAAGTAATTTTGTTTGTTTTGTTTTAATTTTAATTTTAATTTTTATTCTATTTTAATTATTTTATTTTATTTATTATTATATAAAATCAGGTTAAAAAGGATAAACATAATTAATATGTAATTATTATATTATAGATATTATGTTTTAAAGATCGAAAAAAAAATATAAAGGTTTAAAAGATATGCTATTAAGATTAAGGTTTAAACATTAGTTTTAAAGATTTAAAACTAATATAATTAAATAATATATATATATATATATATATATATATATATATATATAATATTAATAAATAAAGTTATAAAAAAAAATTTAAATTAAACTGTTAGAGAGTCCATGGGTTTTGAACCCAAAACTCCCCACCAAGCGAAGCACCTCAAGAAGAACACTAACGCCAACACACCCTCATAAGTCTTTACAAATAAATTCTTATACTTAATTAGATTAATTGTAACACTATAGGGATTAGAGTGGTATTATTATTAGGAAGATACGGTATGAAGATTAAGACTAACTGGATTATTACCTGACCTATTGATCCGGAGCCAGCTAACCGAGTTGAATCATAATTAGTGAATGCTCTGGAAATCAAGGTAAAGACTTATTTAGCGTTGCTGATCCTTGTATCCCAAAGTATAAAATCTGATTATCCAAGCGTCAGGCTCATGAGACCGTACACACAACTCATCGAGCCAAGCGCCAAGTCCCCCCACTCAATTCCACCAGTCAAAGTCAATGCTAAATCTCAAGGCAACATTCGACAACGCCAACACTACACGCCAAGGAAAAGCTCACGATTCAAGCATCAGAGGATATTTAGTTGTAAGAAAAAAGTTAAAAGGACTTAGACTAGGACAAGCAGGAAGGAGGCGGCATGCGCACTAGGAGAGTGAGCAGAAGAATTGGCAAGTATGGCGCAAGGCTAGTGTAGCTACAGGGCAAGGGAACCAATAGTTTCTTTTTAGGGTGAAGAAATCAAGCTTAGACTCTTAATCCTAATCCTAACCTAGCCAATCCCATAAAGAGAGTAATGTTTGTTTACAAACAAGTAAAGAAAACTTACGCCTAACCCTGTTTCTAGTTTGAGTAGCNTAATGAGATTTTAAAGGGGGGACAACCAGCAGGGATCGAAGTGGAACCCCCACCATCTGGAATGGGTAATCCAGAAGTGTCAAGGGATTTAGGGGGAGGACCTCCACCCAAAGACATCACGCGAGAATTGCAGAAGATCAAAATTCTGGAGTTTGTCGGGGGTCGTGCCAGAGAACGCACGGAAGCGTGGTTGGAAGGCATGACAAGTTGTTTTTCCTTAAGGGAATATGCGTCCAACTCAAAGGCAAAGATCACAATTTTTCAGTTAAGAGACAGTGCCTTGAACTGGTGGGGCAACCTGGAAAGGCAACTGCACCTTACCCCAGACACAGTACCATGGGAACTTTTTGAGGAGAGGTTCCAAAGGAAATATCTACCAGCATACTACGAGGAACAACAGGTAGGGGCATTTCATGCCTTAGTACAGAGAAATAGAACTGTAGAAGAATATGAGATCAGATTTATGGAACTGGTCAAATATGTTTCGTATAC
>JASDQU011027518.1:2119-18559 GCA_032191745.1 Picea mariana | reverse complement strand
TGACTTTCATATTACGGTAGTAGTTGTAAATATAGAAGTATTTCTTTATATCTAGTAGCCATGCTTCAACCTCTTCACCCGTCCTTGATTCTCTCTGAAAGGTGGACGGTTTTATTTTCTTGAATTCATCTTCTAGGTGATCTACTTGTTTTATTTTTCTTCCTGTATCTATTTTGTTTCATGTCATGTGTGTGTCTTCAGAATAACTGTTTTCATTTTATGTTTCATGAATAGAGTTTTTAGAGAACCTTTTGTTGACTTCCTCCTCTTTGTCATTATTATTTGGGCTCCTCTTGGTTACTATATTGCGTAGCAACATTTCATTTATTTCTAATTGGTATTCCTGTGCCTTTTTCATCTTTTTTTTATCTTCTTCAAACACTTGTAATTCCATGATGAGGTTCTTGGTTGTTTCGAACACCTGGGTGGCTGAAATTCCTTCGTTGTTATGCCCTGGTTCTTTAGGAAGTCTTTGATTAGGATTCTCTTCAAGTCTAATTTCTTGTTCATTATGTTCTGACATTATCACAACAAACCAACAATTGTTTTGTTTGTAACAGTAAACATATTTGTTAGTTTTTCTTCAACTGGAAATAAAAACGTAAAATAATTTGGCCTTGTCCTGACGTCCAAGTGTTGTAACCTTCATCTCTGATACCATATGTAATGTACCCCAAATTTCCCAAATAAAAAAAAATTGTGCTAGAGGCCATTAAAGTCCCTTGAATCTCTAACATTTTTTGCAACATAGAGATAATCCATTATATATATATATATATATTATTTTTTTAATGAATGCATAGCAGTTTTACTTCTTTGTCATTATCCTTCTTAAAGGTTGAAGGAGATTTAAATTCCACTTTTCTCTTACTATTATATCTCATTATAACATCATTAATGGATTACAAATCACACACTTATTTGTATTGAATAATTTGGTGACCCTATCAAAACGTTCCCAGGTATTTCGTGCCTCTTTTGATGCAGGTTCGAACCAGATGAAACCTACATGCTTCCTTCCTAACCCCTTTTCCCTTATTTAAAACATTTTTTTGGAACTATTCCTTTGTATTCATCCCTCAAATTCATGTGACCACGGGATGTGACCCGATGCTATCATATAGGTGCTTATCCAAAACCTTGATAGCTTCAGGGCTCCAGAACTTTAGCTTCATAAGCTCTTGCTACTTCGTGGCTTATTTATCCTGAACACTAAATTAGCGAAATTCGTGAAGTGGGGTGGACCAATGGTCCATGAATTCCTCAACAATTGACGATTGGGATTTATTATGGAAATCTGGGATTCAAAAGTTCTGGGTTGTCCATACTCTCCAACCTTCCAGAGTGATCAGTCTCTAGTGTATGGTATCATTTGCCACACACATTTTCTCAATCAACAATCAATATTGAATCCAACCTCTGGGAGTTCTCAACTCAATGCAACTACAACACAATTCCTCTAGAGTACCAAGTCTCCAGACCTTGGGATCAAGAGCCACACGTCCATTGGGGCCCAGGGTCTCCGTGATTGAACTAATAACTACTGAAAATATCACATCAACTTTAGTACTTTTCAAATTGCGGGGGCATGGGTTGGAGGTTTTTGAGTAATCCGTCGATCATTTTGAAATTGTCCCCATGTTGACCCGTACCCCTTCTGAGAAACTGTGGTTTGGATTGGGGAACTGCCCTGTAGAATTACTAGTCGTGCAACCTCAATCTCTGCAATGCCTCTCGGCCATTGATATTGATAGATCGTGATTAAAATTAATGTAACCCCGATCTATCCTACTTCTTCGCCAAGTTTAACTACCTTGTG
Source organism: Picea mariana (assembly GCA_032191745.1). NCBI lineage: Eukaryota > Viridiplantae > Streptophyta > Pinopsida > Pinales > Pinaceae > Picea > Picea mariana. The sequence goes on along the minus strand of JASDQU011027518.1, from coordinate 16,740 downwards.
ACACCACCCGGATCTTTTTGCATCAAATATGAACCGTTATATGAATTTGAGTTGCTCGAGTTTTATTCAGGGAATATCACATCGTGAGAATTGAGAATTGGAAACAGATAACCCAAATTCCCGAAGGCCGAAATGAATCTAGACCATTGATCTAGAACTAATCGCAGCCATTAGATCCAAGAGGAGGATATGTGTTGCGAAAGGATATCTACATCAGTAGACCACGTCAGTAAGGACATGTGTCACAATCAGAAGATGACAAGTTTCAAGATGAAATTGACATTTCAAGTACATGTAAGTCACAAATCTAAGTGACATGCGACAACCACTCAGCTAATTCCAAGTCAGCAGTGATGTCGTCAAGTTAATCACTTCAGGAGTATGTACCTCGACAAGAACTAGTTTCTAACATCAGAAATCACCCGAAGCGTTGAAGGTAGAAGTTAACGCTAATTGTTGAACTAATTCAAAACTCAAGCTAAGTTTTGTCCTTGGCTTATTCTATTGTTTGATTTCCATTAAAATGTTAGCATAGTTTACTAAACCCTTGTTTTTCTTCTTTTGCAGGTTGTGCAAATCGTGGTAATCATATGAAGGAAACATCTTTCTCGAAAGGTATTCGAGTTCTTATCTATGCGCGCATTACTTCAGTTACATACAGATTTTGTGTATACTTCTTAGCACTCTGTTTACAATACAAGAGGTTGTGGAGTCTTTGATCTATGGTACTCCAACTATAATATTTGAATAATGATGGATTGAATACACTGGTTTATTTTTCAAGATACTTTGAATTCATCACTATATTTCTGTGGTAATGAAGAATGTATTTGTACTGTTATTCATTATATCTATTCTCTGTGGTAATTGTGTATGTACAGATTTAAATGGAAATTCAGTATATATGTACCACCATCACATTTCAAATAAACAATATATTCAGTATCCTTTAAATATACTAAGCCATCATAGTCCTAACAAATAAAAATCATAAACATAACATTGACAAAGAATGCAAGACAAGATACATATCTGAAACCTAATATTGGAATACAAATGGAACAACCATGTTCCACCCAACCATAGAACAGAACAACCAAGTTCACTTGCCCTGTTCACCCCCTAGCCTGACAATGAGTCCATAAGGGAAAACTGAATGATCCTCCTTAACTATAGTCATCATCCACAAATCAGATATTCCTTTGCTTCACACTAACATTTCTCATAACAAAAAATAGTATATTTTCCCCAACATACTAAGCAACATCATGCCTCCTCCATATGTTGTTTTTTTATGCATCCTTGTGAGTAGGTATTTCCTTCCCTCCTTTGGAAATTAACATATTTACAAATTCCTGATTTTTAGGGGATGCTAGTGGTCAAATTCCACATTTTCCACTTGTAAAAATCAGCCTTGAGGTAAATCAAACCTATTCCCCACTCATGGAGTCATGGTCGGCTATTTTTAACATGGTTGTCCATTTCTATTCCAACATTTAATTTACTAAAAAATTGTATTTCACATGTGTAAAAATAAAAGAGGTTAGTTGGGCAAGTCAAATATTTGCCCAATAGTGATCAAAATAATAATTACAACAATTAAAATTCCAAATTCGGATTTGCCATAAGTGGAAAATAATTTCCAAATCCAAATTTTCCAAAAGATAAAATTTATTTCAAAGTTCACCTAGAATTTAATATTCTAAAATTTGAGGATATTACATAAGGGACACGAGTCTCTTTGAGGTATAAAGGTATGACTATCTTTGAATTTATAGGTAAGACTTTTCTACATGGATAGTACATGTCATGCCATTTCTAGTGATATGTGGAACGCCACATAACTCCTCACGGTTAGAGAGTTATGGCCCAATGAAGTTGGAGAAACCTCATGAGTTATCTAGAAGCCCCTAGAAGGTCAAACAAGTCAAATTACTCTAGAAAATCCTAGAAGAAGTTGACTATTCAAAGTGGGTGAAACTAGGAGTTAATCATGGGTATAGTTGTTGCATTAAGAAAATAATTAAAAATAAATTAATTGAAACAATAATTTTTTAGTTTGGTAATTATGGTAAAGTAGTTGTGATGAGAAGATTGAATAGTCAAAGTGGTTGACCATGAAATAAATTAAATAATAAATTTGTTGCAACAAGAATTTAGTTAAGGTAAAAGAATCTATGAATTCAATAATTATATAAAAGTTAGTTGCAACAAGAATTTTCGAGTAAAGAAAAAATATTGAAATAATAAAGTAGTCAAAGTAGTTAAGTGTACAAAGTGGCTAAGTGGACAGAGTTGGTTAAGTGGACAAAGTGGCTAAGTAGACAAAATGGTTAAGTGGACAAAGTTTCTAAGTGGACAAAGTTGGTTAAGTGGACAAAATGGATAAGTGGAAAAAATGGTTAAGTGGACAAAGTGGCTAAGTGGACAAATTTGGTTAAGTGGACAAAGTGACTAAGTGGACAAAGTGGTTAAGTGGATACTTCTAGAGGAAGCTACTTGGAGAGTATAAATATGAGAGAAAGGGTCTCCCATTAGTATTCCATTGAGAATATTGAATATCTACAAGTGACTAAGGTAACCAAAGGATATCTAAGGATAATTTCATAGGGAAGGTGAAGTAAACAAGACCAAAATTCAAGGGAGGATAAACTCTTTTGATGATCCTTTCTAAGGTTGTAGTATGTTGAGTACCATTGCCAAATCCATACAACAAATATTCTGTGCAGGGCATGCTCTACAAGTTTTCTCTCTAGAATTATCCATAATTCAATAAGGTATGTCATTTTTTCTATAACCCCTTTTTTGGGAGGTTGCAAGTAGTGAAATCTAGAGCAATTGCATAAAAGACACTAAAAAACATTGTGTACTATTTTCATATTTGTATTCACTACAGGTACATAGTTATGATTATTTTAAGTTAGGGTTGTTGACTAATCCAAAATTAGTCATGTGAGACTAAACTAAAGTTTGATGAAAATGGTAGTCTCTTGTTGTAAAAATTAAGGAAGGTTTGCAGGTATGTGATCATATAAACTAGGTCTATTACAAAGTTACAAATCAGATTTGGATGATGAAATTGATGAGGGATTTTGGTTGAGGTATGTTACAGATAGAGGTTGTATAACAATGAGGTTGTGACACATGGTTTGATGTAATAGTTTATGTTATTGGGTTTATGGATAGAGTGATGAATTGTCAGATAAATTTGGATGCTTATATTGGTGTATGTCTTTGGTATATGGTTGAGGTACATGTTGGGTACATGGTTGAGACAAGTAGTTGATGAGTTGACAAATACATGAGGTGTATAGTTGATGATGTTGGTACATCTTGATGAGTCATAGTTTATGTGTATTTGATGCATGATTGGTACATATTTGGTGCGTGGTTTATGCACTTGTTGATGGTACAGGTTGATTACAGGTTGTTTGGTACATATTGTTATAGGTTGTTTTGTGATAGGTTGATTGGTACAGGTTTACAATAATATATCTTACAGTGATAGTGTGATAGTTGTTCCATCATTCCATTTATATTTCAGGGTGATTGGACGGGGAAAGGATATCTGGTTGTAGCCACCTTCAGGTTGTATCAAGAGAACATATGGGGTTGTAGCCTCCTTCTAGTTGTATCTAGAGAATTGGGAAGTTTGAGCTTCCCTCGAGTCGTAACATGAGAAAATAGGTGGGTGTAGCCAGCTTCCGGTTGTATCCGGAGAACATAGGGGGTTGTATCCTCCTTCTCGTTGTACCTGGAGAATCGGAAGTTGGTGCTTCCTTGAATGTAACTCTTGATATCAAAGAAAATCATTCCGTCGTATTCCCCCAGATTGGGTGTCCACATAAATATTGGTGTACTATGCATTGTGTGGATGTGTTTGTTATTGTTTATTATGCACTAATGAATTTTAATTCTTATGATACAGTAAGATATCGATGATAAAAAAATGAGCATTGTTAAATAAGTAAAATAATATATTTTGTGGTTTAAAGGATTAATAATTGCCATAATTGATCATTATTGATTCACCCCCTCTCTTAGTAATCCAATAGCTACAATAAAAAAAATTATGGTTTTCATATGTATAGTGTTGAATTTATGAATCAAGTTGAGGATTTTCCTTCTAAATATGTTGGATGCCCTCTTGGAAGTTTAGGGCTTGTTGTAGAAATAATCCAAGGCATATCTACTAAAGTTACTATTGGCTTATGTTTGAGGGATTTTAGTTGAAGTATGTTGTTGAAGTTATTGGTACAGATAGAGGTGGTATAATAGTGAGGTTATAGCACATGGTTTTAGGTAGAGACTTGCGGTATAGTGTTTGAGGTATATGTTATCAAATTAGATTGATTTATAAGTATACAATGACATATTTCTCAGTGACATATTTGACAAAACAGGTTGTGACAGTGACATATTCAGTTTCTACATTTGGAACTTATATTTCAGGACAGTTGGGTGGGGCAATGATAGGTGGTTGTAGCCACCTTCCAGTTGTAGCAAGAGAACATAGGGGGTTGTAGCCTCCTTTTGTTTGTAGCCATAGAATTGGGGAGTTGAAGATTCCCTCAGGTTGTACCCTGAAAATAGGGGGTCAGAGCCTCCTTCTAGTTGCATCTAGAAAACAAATGAATTTGGGCTTCCAATGAATGTAATTGTTAAAGACAAATAAGAAAAAAAATTATGTGGTTTTATCCCACATTGGGTTTGCACGTAAAAAATACTGGTGTACTGTGTATATGTATGCTTGTTCATTTTTTCATGGTTTATTTACTCTACACTTATTGTATGAAAATGATATATTGTTCATAAAGATAAATAACACTTTCATACTATGGTTAAAAGCATTAAAAATAATTGTTATTGATTCACCACCACTCTCAATAATCTAAAAAATGGTATCAAAGCGGGTTCCTTCATAAATTAGTTTAACCATTCAAAGGTGGATCATGAAGAGAAACAATATTTAAAAAAATGGAATACCACAATTTGATGGACAAAACTATGCATTTTGGTGCAGAAGGATGAAAACATATGCATAGGCACAAGGATTTGAGGTTTAAAAATCAGTTGTAGATGTATACAAATAACCAACAGTTCCGCCAACAAATGACAATGAAAATAAAATCAGTCTAAATAATTCAAAATCCACAAATTAACTTATGAATGGTATTTTTGATTCGATATATGACAAAGTTATACATTGTAGCTCCACTAAAGAGATTTGGGACAAACTTCAAAATATTTATGAAGGAGATTCAAAAGTCAAAGGAGCAAATATTCAAACTTATAGAGGTCAATTTGAACAACTAAAGATGAAGGACGATGTGGATATTGCAGCTTACATCTTATGAATTGATGAAATAGTGAATGTAATTATAGGATTGGGAGAAAAAGTTCATGAATCTGTAACTGTTCATAAGGTGTTAATATCTCTTCCAATGATATTTGACCCTAAGATATCAGCACTAGAAGAAAGAGAAGATCTAGAATCAATAAGCATGGATGAACTACATGTAATATTCATATCCTATGAAATGAGAATTGAAAAAAATCGAGGTATAAAAGAAGAAACATTCAAAGAATCCAAAAGGTCAAAGAAAAAGGGAAGGAAAAAGGAAAAAGAATATAGCAGCTATAGTGACATCTCGTAAGATGGTGAAGAAGTGTCCAACTTTGTTAGAATCTTGAAAAAGGGAATCAATGATAGATATAAAGGTAAGCTTCCACTGATTTGTTTTAACTATGACGGTATTGTTCATTTTTATAACAAATGTCCTCACAAGAAAAATAAAATACATGAATACGATGATTCAAACAAAAAATAAACATATAATGGAAAAATAACCAAAAATAAAGTGTTCAAGAAAATATTTTGCACCAAAGAAGACTGCTCCTCATCAAAAGAAGAGACAAAGTCAGTGAAAGTGAGACAGAAATATTTATATTCATGGAAATAAAAGACTCCAATAAAGAAGACAAAGAAGAAGAGTATGAAGAAGAAAAAGTTTACTACAAAGAAGAACTGTTGAGTGTTATAGAAGTTATAAAAAGAGAAAAGAATAAAAACAAGAAACTCCAGGAAGAACTAGACAAGAAAGAAGACAATCAAAATTCAAAATCTAAAGAACTAGAACATATGATCACTAAATTAAAGTTTCAAATAGAATAAGACAAAAGAATCAAAGAAGCACTCAAAGAACATTTCGAAGAACAAGACATGATCATTGGAAATTTAGAATCAGAGGTTGTTACATTGAAAAAAGAACTTCAACAAAAGACTATGTAGAACAATTCAAATGTTTTGGATAATATTATCAACATTCAAATGCCACATCATGACTAGGTCGGGCTAGGATACTACCATAAAGAAAGAGGCTCAAGCTCCAAAACCACATATAAAGAAACACAACGAAGAAGATATGTAGAAACAATTAGAGGAGAAAATAAGTTTTACATGGAATATCATAGGGACACTCCTTCACCTAGAAGGGTCATATTTCAAGATCAACAACAATCAGAAACAAGCAGGCCTCAGAATGAAGAAGAATTCATAAGAGTAACTCATTTCAGAATATCCTTAAATCCCAGGTTTCAAACTATTTTTTTTTGTTTATGTTATACATGAAATAATTTTGGACATGAAGTTGTAAATTGTAGAGCTAATAGAAGGAATGTAAACAACTTTGAAGGTCATGCACAAAATGGTTATCCAATAAGGCCTAATGAAACACAGAGAAGAAGCTACAACATGATTGAATCATTGAGAACTAAAGTGGAATGCTACAAATGCAACAACTTTGGAAACATGGCCAAAGATTGTAGAATGACAATTACTCATAGAGAATCACAACAAAATAATAAAATTCATAGACATGAACCTCAATAGAGAATATGGACAAGAAAGCAGGATCATTTTAACAATGAATAATGCACACTTGATCTACAAGCTAAACACAAGAAATGTGGTTTGTATGTTGATAGTGGATGCTCAAAACAAATGACAGATGATGAAGATATGTTTCTTACATTAAGAAAGGAAAGAGATGGATCAGTCTCTTTTGGAAATGATGACTAAGCTAGAATCATTGGAAAAGGCACAGTCGGAATTGGAAACAAGAATACCAAGGGATAAAATGTTCTACTAGTGGAATATTTGAAACATAATATTCTAAGTGTAATTCAAATGTGTTACCAATATCATAAACTTACATTTGATTCACATAAGTGCGAGATAAAAAAATCAGGTTCGGGAAATTTGATTGCAACAGTTGTAAGAACTTCAAGCAACATATATGTATTAAGTAAAAATGGAAATTAAAACTGTTTTCTAGGAAAGGAATATGAAGGTTGGATATGTCACAGAAGAATGGGTCACATGAACTTTGATAACCTCATCAAAGTTAGAAAAAAGGAAGAAGTCTGAGAAATTCCCCAGATCACAAAACCAACCAACACATTATGCAAGCATTGTTAACAAGGAAAGAAAACAAAGACCAGGTTGAAATCAAAGGAATACTCAACAATAAGACCATTGGAATTTGTGCATACTGATCTAGTTGGACCAACTAGAACAAAGGGTTTAAAATGTGAGAAATACTTTATGTTATTATTTGATGATTATACAAGAATGACTTTAGTTTTCTTTCTCAGGAATAAGTCAGAAGCATTTGAAAACTTCAAGGTTTACAAGGAAATTGTTGAAAATGAAATGGATTCAAAAATAAAATGTTTGAGAGATGATAATGGAGGAGAGTTTACTTCAAAGGAATTTATGGATTTCTGCAACAACCATGGAATACAAATCCAGTTTTTGTTGCTACGACACCTCAACAAAATGGAGTTGTTGAAATGAAGAATATGACAATATAGGAAATGGATCAAACAATGTTAATGGATTCTAAATTGATAGATATTTTTTGGGCACATGTAGTGCATACAACAATTCACATTCAAAACATATTAATGCTAAGAAACAATAGTGAAAAAACTCCATATGAGCTATGGAAAGGAAGACAAAGAAATGTGAAGCACTTCAGAGTGTTTGGAAGAAAATGCTACATCAAAAGAGAAGATTATAGAATGGGAATGTTTGGGTATCGTGTGGAAAAAGGTGTACTTGTCGATTAGTCAAGTATAAGGAAAGCATACAAGTGTTACAGTCTAAAGTTCAACAAAGTTGTGGAAATAATCAATGTAACAGTTGATGAAATAGGTGGACGAATAATTAAAGAAGGGCGAAAAGGAATCGATGGAACGTGTTTACAAAGAAGAAGAAAATGATGAAGAAGAAGTAGGAGGGGAGGATAAAGAAGATCAGATAGAAGTAGAAGAGAAAATTCATAAAGTTCCTCTAAAGACACTTAGAAAACGAGTACAGAGGAATCATCCTTTAGATTAGATTATCAGAAACAATCGTTCACCAGAACAGCTACACCTACCACTCTTATCTACGATTGAATCAAATAGTTTTGAATAGGACATGAAATATGAATTATGGAATAAGACCATGAATGAAGAATTGGATCAAATAGAGAAGAATGACACTTGAGAATTGGTTCCAAGACCAAGGTACAATAATAACATAGTTACCAACTTAATGAGAACTGTGACCTCAAAACGAGAACTTTGGCCCAAAAAACCCATATTTTTGCATAAAAAACATCAAAATCAACACCCAAATCAAAAAGTGGTGCTACCGGTAGCACCATTTTTTTAAACGGGGTCAAAATTACAACATTTTCAAACATTGCCTTCAAAACTTAGACATTAGCTCAGAAAAACCTTAAAATTAGCACCTAAAAACAAAAAAGATGTTTTTGATTTTTTTTTTCTTTTCAAAACGTTAAATTTTGAGATCATTTGAAATCGTATTTTTATCACTTGGTACCATTAAAACCAAAACCTCTAAATCAACCATCAAATTGAAAAGTACTACTACCGGTAGCACCCATTCTAAAATTGGGGTATTAAAATGACACATTTTTATAATGTGGTAAAAGAACTCATCATTACTGTAAAAAAAATCATAAAAACAACCTTTAAATGTTTACTTTTTAAATGTTATCATCATGTAAAGGACAAGGTAATACATAATGCCATGAAAATATCATAATATACTTTAAAAATTCAATGTCACTTTATAATATTTTYTTCCTTTTAACAATAAAAAAGTAAATACAAGTTACATTGAATGAAACATAAATAGTTTCTTTAGATGAAACCAACATCAAGGAGTCTTTAGATATCCTTCTATAGTAAGGTATTGATCTCAAGATGGTGGAAATGAAGCTTCTACTTGATGGGTTTAGAACCTAGTTTAAKAAATAGATTGTGGGATACAAGGGACACATTTATGCCTGGCTTTTCTAAATAGTCCTATGTTCAAACATCTTTGTACTTTGAAATTAGAGCCCTGTAGGACTCGACTTCTTTAAGKGTAAGATTTGACCTAWACTTTATGATGCATGGATGTTCGAGAGGACCCATATCGATATCAATGGTGTCCTCTACAAGGAGGCGATTTCCTTACTTAAATGTCTCCAAAGTGGAGGATAAAACAAGGTCATTTTTTTGACATGAATACACGAGAGGACTAGGAGAGAGAGGTGGTGATGTCAATTCAATGGTCACAACTTAGGGGTAGAAATAAGATCCTAGGGTTGTGTAAACCTCAAGCGTCTCAATAGGATGATTCCATGATAACTATAGAGGGGTTGTTTTTAATAAGAGGAGGAGATCATGATCAAAATTGATTGTGTTTAAAGCTAGGAGGGCCTAGATTTTTTAAGCAATAAGATAGGAGGATGAAGAGCCACTAACGAATTATTTGGTCATAAGATAGGAGGATTAAGAACCACTAACGAACTATTTGGTCATGATATAGGAGGATGAAGAGCGACTAATGAAGAATCATTCGCTCACGGTTATGGTATTGTTCTCTGTTGTACCCAGGGCTTGGCCATGGAGGCTCGCGATGCCTGACATCGCCAGCCTCCATCGCCAAGCCCCTGGAGCAACAAAGAACAATAGATAATTGTGAGCGAATGCTTTTTGTTATGTCTTGGCAGTAGTAGTGTTTACACAGAATATAGAAACTACGAACACTCTTACTCGTGCATTACATGTCAGAACAATTTGGGTTAATTGCTTTGACATTTTTGATGGAGGTATACCTTTCGGTGGCTATAAAATGAGTAGCACTTACAAGTTAAATCCGTTGTCACTCCTTTGAAGAATCTAACATGGTTGTAGATGTTGTTAGTTCTAGCAAATGATATTGATGTATGTGGAACATATTAAATCCTTGATGGTATCGTCCAGTCAGTCTAATTTGGAGTAAGATTTATTTTCTACTAATAATGTACATGACAAATTTGATGCTTTATTTAGCTGTGATGCCATTACCGTGAGCGAATGCTTCTCGTCTTTTATCATTCTCAATTACACCAACAATTCTTTTCTCCAGAAACTCGTCACAGCCTTACTTAACGGTAACAAATTCTAACACAACTCTTAAACGGCGAGGAACAATAACGCCATTTTAGACGATTCTCTAAACGATGACGAACATGACCCAATTAAGAACTAATTATGGTTAACATACATACTAACACATATATCACAATGTGCATCACTCAGGCTTGGATTTTCTTTGCGTCTTTGTATGTTAAAAAACCTACAGGTTGCATAAGACTTGTCCTGTCTTTGTGTAAGGAACCTGTGAAAGGTCGAACGCCATATAAAGTTGAGGAAAATGTCATTTTAGTGGTCAAACTTTGTTGGAATCCAACCAATTCCATATACTTTTATAAATGAGAACTGTGTAAGGTGTTTTATAAAGAGGACTTAATGGGCATTTTCGTAGGCAACCTTCGTTAGAATATAGGGAGAGAAACCCGTAAAATCTCAGTGTTTGTAAACAAAGTAACCACACTAATTTGGTGTTTCCTTTCTCTTGCTTCAGGGTATGCTGCTTGTAAATAAAGTAACCTTCTCTTCTCTTGCTTGAGGGTATGCTAATTATGAATTATTTAACATTTATTATAGTGAAAACAAAGTAAGCACACTAATTTGTTGTTTTCCTTCAGACTATACTAGTTATGAATTATCTCACATTTACTACAGTGACATAATTACTAGAAGTATTCCTCTTTTCCAGGTTTATTAATTTTCCCTTTTACAAAGGCTTTGCCTAACCATGGATTTACTACTTTTATTAATTGTTTTAATAGAGTAATTTAAGTAATTAAAATGATGGCTTGCTTCCTCTTTAGAGGAAGGAGTCAAATTCGATAAATCCTCTTGTATCAAATTTATCATCAATACTGTATGGAGAGATATCGATTAAATAACAAAAGTAAGCTATATACATGACACCCATTATACAACAAATGGTGTTGTAGGAATTGGAAGCTCCATGCATACATTAATCACAATAGTTATAGAAGACATGTAAGTTTAATTATTCAGAATACAATCTGTATATTTRTATYTATATAAAAATAGKCTATATCATTCTTCAACTAACTTTAAAAAKATMTTTAYAGAGTRTTTCCACGGAGSSGAAGGAAAATATCGAAAAGAACATGTTGGCACAGTTGGAGTTTGTTTTAAGTGAAGGACGAGAAAAACCAATCCATCTATCARGCTCCCTTATTTTTATCGTATTTGATTACGACATTGATATCAATYGTAATTTCCCATGGCCTTTAATTGAGGAGATTATAGATGAAATCCAAATAAGTTTTGAAATGGTTTATCTCAGCTCCCAATTTGATGTATTGCCTCCAAAAGCTAAGAAAATAATTGTGGGACATTCTCACAATATTTTAAAATAACAGATAAATAATATTTTCTGTAACATGGTAATATTAGGTTATCAGGTGGTTAAAGAATATTTAGAGAAAAACAATTTCATCTTAATTCAAATAAATATGTATGAAAATGGAGGAGGTGGTAGATTCTGTCCTTGTTGGAAACTTTTGACAAACTTGAAATGGAAAATTTCCTACTATGTCATAGTAGAAAATACCTCCAATTAAAGCAACTTGTAGAAACAAGTCAAGAAAGCACTACAAGATTGTTAAGAGAATTGTTTGCAATGGGAGAGGCCCAAACCTGCACATTCCAGAAGGTATTCAAGTTCTCTCTTTTGTGTTATTTCATTTATTAAACAAACTCTCTTTATATAACAATTTTCATTTTCACTTCATTGAGTCTCACTTATTATGGCATGAAATTACATGTGCCAAGTGGAAATTCGAAACCTTTGACTTGTACAGTAGAAGAATTGAACAGAAAAACTATTTTATTAGAAATGAGGCCTCTCAACATCCGTTATGRTGTGCGMCTTGCATCTTTGACTCAACTATATAATACACACAGAGACACATTTAACTTAGAAATTATATCGATTCCACTTGTGTTATGTCATGTTCTCTGATGCGCCCGGGGCTTGGCCGTGGAGGCTGGCGATGCCCGGCATCGCCCTAGCCCCCCCCGTGGCTAAGGCACGGTCCCATGGGACCATGTCTTAGCTGCGGGGGGGCTAGGGAGATGCCGGGCATTGCCAGCCTCCACGTCCAAGCCCCGGGCGCAACAAAGAAAATTTGCAGTAGCAAATTCGCTATCAGAGGGGTTGACATTTAGTGCCGTAGGTCAGAAAAGGAATGAGAGATGAGAAGGTGGGTTGCGTATATAAGCCCCATTTGATGGTCTTTATTTGGTTGAGTAGTCAACTACCTCTTTTCCCAAGGATTGTGAATATGCTTGACTGAGATTCCAAGCAAGCTACCTGGGCCTAAGAGACTGCTTCTTGAGCACATGAATATTCAATTGCTCCCGATCCTTCGAGAAACTAGAAAGCCCATCCTCTTTCAATGCCATCTGACCCATCTTTTCAACCCCCACTTCCGGATATTCTAATTATGTATTTCTGCCTGGCCTATCCCATTCCCTTCTAAAATAGATCTTGCAAATTCGGTCATTTTGTAGGCGATTTGATCGAAATAAAAATTTATCGGGCCTAAAGGAGGAGCCAAAAAGAGCGTGTCTAGATGCACTACACTTCAAACATTTATTCAAATGTTGGCATATATAAACAGTTGACTACTCTTCTCGCCAATGTGGGATATATCCCATTGAATGAAAACTCAGTCTGTGCTCAAATTCAAGCACCAATTCACACTCCTCGGTGATGAGTTTATTCTGCAGATGGAAGTCAAATGCTAAAGGCACAACGTTTTTGGTTGATCATGTATTCACATCGGCCATTCGAGAAGGAATCTACTCATCGACATGAAGTGTTTTCCAAACAACAAGGTTATCATCAAGAAAAGAATGCACAAATCATCCAAGGGTTAAAAGCTCAAACTAGGTGTTGGGAGCTCAAGCACCTAGGTGTCACTGATAAATGCCTACGCCCTGGTGGATTCGGATATCAAGTGCCAATGCATTTCCCATAGTCAATCGAAAATATTGAATGTGTTCGGCTGCCATGAGGGTGCCAATGAGGAGTGTTATAAAAATCAATGAAATCCCAAGTTATCGTGCCAATGTATTGAAAGTCCCGAGTTTATGGGCATTGTTAGTGTATTGCTGCGCCAAATGCATTATTTGGAAGGGGAAGAACGCCACGAGGAAGCATTATGTGGTTGGAGAAAATGTTTTTGGCTGTTCTTTGTTTCACTCAGGGCTTGGCCATGGAGGCTGGCGATGCCCGGCATCGCCCCATCCCCCCCACTGCTAAGGCACGGCCCCATGGGACCGTGCCTTGGCTGCGGGGGGGCTGGGGCGATGGCGAGCATCACCAGCCTCCATGGCCAAGCCCCAGGTGAAACAAAGAAAATTTGTAGTAGCAAATTCGCTATCAGATGGGTTGACGTTCAGTGTCGTAGGTCAAAAAAGGAATGAGAGATGAGAAGGTGGGTTGTGTATATAAGCCCCATTTGACAGTTGTTCTTTGGTCGAGTAGTCAACTACCTATTTTCCATAACTGTGAGTGAATGATTCTCGTCTTTCATCATTCTCAATTACACCAACAATTCTTTTCTCCAGAAAGTCACAGCCTTACTTAACGGTAACAAATGTGTACATACAAGCATTTTTTTCTCAAATAGTGATGGCATTCTAAGTATATTAAGGCCAAGGAACCATACCTTCCCATGAGCATATATCTTGAATCTAAATCATCCAATCAAAATTTTGAAATTAAAAGATGCATTAGTGTGGAATTCTTTCTATATATATACCCCTCCCCTAGATCAATGCGTAAATCAAAGGTGAAATGAACTCTAGTTGTCGAAATTCACCACTCTAGCATGTCTGGTTTGATTTCATTCACCTCTTTGTGAATACAACTTATATGTAGAACACCTCTTTTTCTTGAATGAATGGAAATCCAGTAGTATATGGCATTGCAAATCTAAATTCAATTCGAGCATACCAAGTATAAGGTGTAGAATAAGGAGCATAAACTCTAGTTTTAGATTCTCCAGTCACAATAGTGTTTGATCTTGCAACAAATAGAAGTTTCACCACATCCAAATATGATCATGACTCACATGTATGCCATTGATTGAAAGACTGTTTGCTTTAATTATCCAACTCCAAGTATC